>CAAKHD010004243.1:0-22492 GCA_901007705.1 Fistularia tabacaria | reverse complement strand
ATAAAAATAATAATAAAAAAAAAAAATATATATATATATATATATATATTTTTTTTTTATTTTATTATTATTTTTTTTTTTATTTTTTTTTTTTTTATATATATATATATATATATATATATATATATATATATATATATATATGTTGGATTTTTATTGAAATATTTGGGAAAAAAATACAAAAATGAATTTTCATTAAAAAAAGTTAAAATAGCAAAATCAAACTACAGATTCAAAAAACCATGCAGGGTGAGGATTCACGCCTTTTCTCGCATCAGGTTGAAAAAAAAAGTACATTTCAGGACGAAAAAAAAAACCCTGCGTTGTTTTCAGTTGTTAGCATTCAGCTAGCACGCGGAGATCTTTCCTCCCGCTGATCTCCATCTCTTCATCTCTGTTTCTCGTCCCGTCCAGATGCCAGGAGGGACGCAGTCAATCACATCATCTGCAAACGAGTCGTCTTTACAGTCGGTAAGTCGATATTGTTGTTTTTTGATTCCTGATAACTCGTTTTTTTTCCATCCGAGATCCATTCTTCCAAGCACCTGAGGTCAGATGACACATTCGTTTGTAATAAAATAAATAAATGGTAAATTAAATATATTCATTCATATTAATTAATAAATTCTTTTAGGACTTACCCACTAAAAATCAGCTCGGCACGAACGAGACGACTAAAAACTAAACATGAAATTAGGTTAAAATGAGCAAAGATGGAGGTCAGAAATGGAAATCGTCCAATTATTTGCACCTAAATTTTGCATGAAATTATGTATCAAAGAAAATCGGCGACCCGATAATTCATCGAGAAACATACCGTGTTTTCCGGACTTTAAGTCGAAGTCGCAGCAGCCAAAAAATCATGAAGAAGAAAAAACATCTCTATGTCGCATATTTGGGCGGGAAAATTTATTTTATAAAATCAGAAACCAAGAACAGATAGTCATAGTCTAGTCATAAGAACAGAACAGAGAACAGCAGGCTGAATAGCTGTCTGCTATGCTAACGTAACATATTAGCAGTTATCCAGATAACTACGGCAAATCACTTTGTATACGAATATTTTCAGCAGATTTTTCCCTTAAAATACGGAAAAAAAAGAAACATGAATCGAACACGAGAGCGAGAAAATCAAAATTCTGTGGAAATGAAGCAGGAAAAAATAGCAAAGCACAAAGGCGGTGAATATAATCGCAATGCATCCACGATATGTACCAACCAATCTATTTTCTGTTATTTTAAATGGGGAAAATTCATTTAAGATACGAAAAAAAATCAACATACAAACCCACTTCTGTAGCCAATTTAATTCCTATCTTAAGGGAGCGCTGTATAGCATAAACAATGTAGCATAAAAAGTAAAAAAAAAAAAAAACACTAAACTGATAGCTTCATCTCGCTTTTAGCCCACAATTAGATTTTTTTTGTTTTCAACATTGCAGTTAGCACAGTGCTTCTCAAATATTTTCTGTTATTGAAAGTAACAATAAAATAATATAATAATAATAATAATAATGTCTAAATAATAAAAATGTCTTAGATATCACTATTTCATAAGCCTGTGAAATTGTGAAATTTCTGTTTATATTTTAATATATAAGTTGCAGCTGAGTATAAGTCGCAGAACCAGACAAACCATGAAAAAAAGGGCGACTTATAGTCCGAAAAATACAAACAATATTAATAATGATAATAAAATGATATCATAATAATGAAAAAAAAAAATCTCAGTCTTTATGAGTTTAAATGTTTAAATTTTCAGTGGTACAGGAGTAATAGGGGAAGCAGATACTGGCACACAAACCTGACAAAAAAATGTGAAATTCCGGTAAATATTTAATATATAAGTCGCAGGAACAGACAAACCCTGAAAACAAAGTGCGACTTATCGTCTGAAAAATACAAATAATATTAATGGGAATTATAAGATAATATACTAATAATATTTTTACAATCTCAGATTATATTTTTACACTTCAGAGTTTATTTTATTTCACTTTATTAATTGATTTTTATTTTTTTTTACTTTGTCACTAGTCCCTGTATGTCTTGCTAATGCTGCTGCGATTTTAATATGTAAGTCGCAGGACCAGGAAAACGACGAAAAAAGTGCGACTTGTCGTCTGAAAAATACGAATAATATTTATAATAATATTAAAATAATCTAACAATTATAATGATAAAAAGATTCTCAGATTATACTTTTTCACTTTTTTTAATTTCACCTTATCGATATATTTATTTTTATTTTTAGCTTGTCCCTTGTCCTTGTATGTCTTGCTAATGCAGCAATGAAACTATTTCCAAATTGTGGGATCGTCCATCTCATCTCAAATCGTGGTATATTTATGATAAGGTTTTTATGCGAGGCTTTAAAAAAAACAAACAAATTTGAATCATGGACCCGTTAAAAATCGGAAAAAAATGTGTACAATTTTAGTCGCGCGTCGTTAGCTCCTGCATTTTCCTGTCCAGGGAGGAGAGAACAATCAACAGCGACCTGGACAAGGGCGTCTCCAAGGGCCACCGCCAGCCGCTGCGGCCCTGGGGGGCCAAGGAGCAGCCTTTCCAAGGCCAGAACTGGCACCACGGCTCGCCGCGCTCCTTCCACCACCGGGCCTACCTGACGGGGCCGGGGGAACGCTACGCTGACTGGGGCCCCGGCGGCTATCTGGTGAGGCCCGGCGGAAGCGTCGAGGAAAGGGAGGAGGAGGAGGAGGAGGAGGAGGAGGAGGAGGAGGAGGAGGAGGAGGGTGCGTCGCCGTCTCACGGTTTTTCTCGTTCCCGTCTGCTGTGACGACCGAAGCGCGGCGGCGCTCGCCCGCATCGTGCCGGCAGGGAACTGCAGTCGCCGCCGGAGAGATGGCCGCCGTCCGAGTGCCGCCGCGCCTTCCCGGGTCGGATGGCGGACGGCCGGACGGGGCCGTGGAAGCGGCCGGCCCTCCATCACCACCATCACCACCACAACCATCACCACCACCAGCGGCGAGACCACCAGCACAGCCCGCCCACGCTGCAACCCCCGACCGGCCGCGAGGACAGCTCGTCCAAGAGGAGCAGGGACGCCGCCGTCGTCGATCAGGTAGCCAGAAGCAGGAAACCGCCGGCTCGTCGGGAGGAGCTTAGTTACGCTAATATGTGGGAAAGTGGGAAAAAGCTGAGATGAGTTTGTGTAGCATTGGTTCGGACAACTGTGCTTGTGTGTGTGTGTGTGTGTGTGTGTGTGTGTGTGTGTGTGTGTACTTCCCCCTTTTCCTGAGACAGATATTTTATCATTTTTTTATTAATGTTTTTTTTACGTTTTGTTTGATTTCACCTTTTTATTTGATTTCATTTTGATTTTTTTCGTCTCACTTTTTTATTTTAATTTATCTTTCATTTTACCTTGTTTTTTTAATTTATTTTCTTTTTTAATCTTTGATTTGATTTTGTTTAATTATGTTTTGTCTCATTGCTTTTTGTTTCAATTTCTTTTATTTTGCTTCAGAAACTCAGAAAGTCTTATTTTATTTGATTCTTCCTTTTTTTGCCACATTTCATGTCACTTTGTTTTGTTGTATTTTCTACGATTTTAATTTTTCCGCTTTGTCTTTTGTTGTGTTTTGTTTTATTTTGTTAATTTCATCAATTTATTCATACACGTAGTTATTTTTATTTTTTTCATATTCTTCATTTTTTTTTCTCAAAGCTAATAGTCATCAAACTGGATCAACATCCCGGTTTCGAGTTTGATTACTCAACAGCGCCCCCTGTTGGTGACATACATGTACTGCACTAAAACTGTGTTGTTTTTTTGTGTGTGTTCACACCAGTCATCTCATCCCGGGTCGCGGCGTCCGCCGCTGCTCGCCACGTCGCCGCCGCCTCGCCACCACCGCTGCACCAACAAGGTTGAGTGGAGAAGCGTGCACGGCCGGGCCGGGCCGGGCCACCCCTCCGACCACCGCGCCTCGGCGCCGCATCAGGTGGGCGCCGCTAACCTGAGACCTTCGTGGCTTCATGTAGAGGTCGTCTAATGATCTCGGGTCGTCGGAGTTCATCCCAGGGAAATTCATTGTTTCCTTCATATTGCCTCTAATTTCACAGATTATTCTGCTAATTTTTTGCTAATTTCGCAAAGATTATAAGAAGATTTCTTGTGATTTTAATATAGATTATTAGTGTATTCAATGCTGTTTTCATGCAGATTATTAAATTATTTCTTACGAATTTCACACAGATTATTAGTCCATTAAATGCTGTTTTCAACCAGATTATTAGATACTTTCTTCTTTGGTCATTAGGTTAATCTCAGGGGAAATCTTTGTTTTGTCCATTTTGGAAACTGCACAGATTATTAGACAGCTTTTTGTTAGTTTCACAGATTATTCTGCAATTTTTTTGCTAAATTCACAAAGATTATTCAATGATTTTTTTTTTTGCTAATTTCATGTTGATTAGTCAATTCAATGCTATTTTCATTCAGATTATTAGTCATTTCTTGCTAATTTCATGCAGATTATTAGTCAATTCAATGCTATTTGCAATTACATTATCAGCATGTTTGTTCTTCGGTCGTCGGTGTAAATCCGAGGAAAAAGCTTTGTTTTGTCCAGTTTGGTAATTGCACAGATTATTAGACAGTTTGCTAATTTCACAGATTATTCTGCATTTTTTTGCTAATTTAACGAAGATTATTCGATGATTTCTTGTTAATTTCATTTTGATTATTAGTAAATTCAATGCCATTTTCAATCACATGATTAGAATGTTATAGTGAATCATTGTATATTATCATTATGATAATTATATTATTAGTTTGTTCTCGAGTCGTCGGGTTAATCCCAGGGAAAATCTTTGTTTCATCCATTTTGGTAATTCTTCAGATTATTAGACACTTTGCTGCTAATTTCACAGATTATTCTGCATTATTTTGATACTTTCACATAGATTATGAGAGGATTTCTTGCTAATTTCATGTAGATTATTTGTCAAATCGATGCTATTTACATACAGATTATAACATTTTTTCTTGCTAATTTCTCAAAGATTATCAGATGATTTCTCACTAATTTCAGAGAGCTGGTTAGTTGGTTTCTTCCTAATCTAAATCAGATTTTTCGCGATTTCTTCCTAATTTTAGAGATTATGAGTGTAATTCTCCAGTTTCTTGCCCGTTTCACAGAGGTGACATGATTTCTTGCTAGTTTTCACTCATTATTGGCCAAATTCATGCTGATTTCATCCAGATTAGGAGATGTTTCCTTGCTAACCACACAGATTATCAGTCAGTTTCTTGCTAACTTCACACATTTTCAGGAAACATCCAAACCGCGATCCGGGCCGCATGGCTTCTGCAGCAGCAACCCCAGTGCCCAAGCCCTGAGCAGCTGCGGCAGCAGGCCGCCACCGCTGCCACCGCCGCCGCCGCCACCGCCACCACATCTGGACAGCAGAGGGAAGGTTTACCGGAAAATGTCGTCCTCACCAGCAGAACACACCCGTGTGCCTTACAGCCACCAAAAACATCACTACCACCATCAGCGGCACACAGGTCACCTCAGAGCCCTCCAGCACAAACCACCGCTGCACCCTCAGGAGGAGAAGCCCCTTCGGAGTCACCTCCACAAGCAAAGCACAGTAAGCATACAACTGCCGGGCTCACCTCCTGTTTCTTGCTGATGACTTGTATGCATATTTTAAGGTCATTATTATTATTGAAAAATGACGAGATAGCACCCCTGAGTGAAAGTTGGGCCTCTTGCAGGAACCTCAGCGCACTCATCTAAGGGGCATTTCAAGAGATCCAGTAACCTCCAGGTCTCCTGGTGCAGAAGCTCCTCTCCATGTGTCCTCCCTCTGCGGCCCGAAAGATACTGCCAACAGTCCACGCGCTTCTTACAGCCCCTCGCCGTTCAGAAAAGACTCCTCGGCCCTGTGCCCGTGCAGCCCGGATCTCGGCGGGCAACAGGAGAGTCCTTGTCGCAAGCCGAGTCCCGTGTCCGCGGCCTCCCCTCCGCCTCCAGACGGCCCCAAATCCAGGATCCCCCAGGTCAAGCACCGGAAGAGCTCGCAGCACAGGCAGCCCCTCCACGGCCGCTCCAGAGCCGGCAAGCCCGAGAAGGAGCAGCCGGAGGTGCAGAAGAAGGCAGGGGGCAAACAGAAGGACAAGCTGCTGAAGAGGGAGAGGAGCGAAGCGCAGAGGATGAACCGCAAGGATGAGGAGAGGAAGCGGCGGAAGAAGAAGGAGGAGAAGAAGCTCGGCGAGCGGAAAAAGAAAAGAGACAAGGCGGCGAGGAAAGAACGAAAACTTGGCCTGAAAACCAAAATCAAGGGCACCTCCGCCAGCTCTGCGCCGCCACCATCCCAGAATTGTAAAGCAGCCAGGATGGACGGCAGCCCCCCGAAGCTCGCGGACCGGGGAGAGCCAGAACGGCCGCGACCTGCCAACACCAGCGCCAGCGGGACCAGGGTTGAACCTGCTCCCGCCTCATCTCCATCAGAAGACGGACCAAAAGCCCAACGCAAAGACACGCTCCCCTCACTGCTGTTCAAAGCCTTAGCGCCGCTCCGCGCGGCGCGCACTGTTGGCGCGGAGCAGCCCGGCCACGGCCAAGACGACCTGCAGGGGAGGCTCCTGAACGCCCCGGACCTCCAGCCCGTGGCGGTGATGGGTAGCTTGCAGGAAATCGGAGACAATCTCGCCAACACGCCGCCGGTCCTCAGCTGGCAGGGCTCCCCGGTGTCCGATCTCGGGGAGGACGAGGAGGAGCTGGAGAAGGGCGTCATGAGCAGACCAGTCCTCCAGCCCAGTCCCACTCAGTGCTTCTCTCCGCCTCCCCTGGACAGCGAGGTCGCGGAGAGTGCCTTGAGCGAGTCCTTTGAAGACCCGTTGGACGACTTCTACCGCGACGGCGCCACCCGAGTCTCCGAGGAGAAGAAGGAGAAAGAAACATCCGACTCGCTGCTCCGCGACCTTCACCACAAGGCGGGACTGGACGACGTCTTCAAGAGCCTCGCCAGCTTCCTCGGCAGCCAGAGGGTGGCGTGTCGCGGGGGGCCGTTCGGGGGCCCCCCGTCCAGCGACCCCAAAGGGGTCAAGTTTGCTTCCTCTCTGGCCCTGGGGCCAGAGATCCACTCTCAAGAGCATCAGGACGCGGAGTCAGATCCCTCGTCATCCTTCGGTCACCAGTCCCCGACCCACTCTACCTCAGATCAATTTTTGCAGGACGTTGGCCAACCGGCACGGGAGAAGAAAGACGAAGGCGAGGGCGGTTTAAAGGACGCCGAGATCCTCCCCGAGAGACCTCTTCTGGACGAGTCCCTGAGCGCTGAGTTGAGACTGACCACCACCCACGCCGCCTCCTTAACGGGCCTCCTCGCCGTCTGCGCCAAGGAGGAAAGGGTTAACCGCGAGGCACGGGAGCCCCGAACAGCAGACAGGAAGAGAAAGAAGAAGATCAAGGAGGAAGGAGAGCTGAAGATCAAGATAAAGAAGGAAGAAAGCGGCGGCATCCCTCGGAAAAAGAAGCAGACCAAAGCGAGGGATTCGCAGGAAAGGAACTCGTCGAAGACACCGGTGTCCTCCTTCTCCCAAAATTCTCCCAGAATCCCCAAAGGTCAGAGCAAGAGAAAGAACCGCAGGAATGCAAAGATCATCTTGGAGAACAAGGAGGCAGTCAGCGAGCTGGAGAAGGCGGCCACCGGAAAGCCAGACTCCAAAACCGAAGCAACAATCGGTACGGCTAAGCTTTGCGCCGCCAGACCGCCTCACTCGCTCGCACCGCCCGACCCCCTCAAACTCAAAGCGCTGTCCATGGGCCTGTGCAAGGAGCTGAAGATCCTCCTCATCAAAGTGGAGAGCGCCGGGAGGCAGACCTTCAACATATCAGAGGTGGAAGAGCAAGTCATACCGCTGTCCAAGATCTCCATCAGGAACACGGGCGCCGAGGTGGTGCGAGCCTGCAAGTGAGTTCCGCCGGCGGGAGGTCAATACCCCGTGGCTATGAGATACCGGGTCGAGTTCTAACGCTGACTTTCTTTCCCCCAGAGGGGCGAAGGTGAAAGCTAAATTCAAGGAGTCCTTCCTGCTCCCTTCGCTCTCCGTCAAGCCCAACATTTCCATCGATACGCCCATCCCGCGGGAAAAGCTCAACCCTCCCACGCCGAGCATCTACGTGAGTCCACACAGACTAGCAAAACCTCTCAGTAAGTGATGCCGTCCGCGAAAACTGCGAGTGTCGGGTTTCTGCTACGGGCAAAAAGAAGATCTAGGATTTTCCGAGGACACGCTAAGGACTTTTTGAACGCTGAAGGTTTGTCCCCAGGACTTGTCTCCTCCTTCTCGTTTCCTCGGTTTGTCAGTGACCGCGCAGAGATGAATCGTATGCCCACATTGACTTCGTCGAGGCCCAAAAAGGCTAAAGAAGGACCCTAGCATCAAGACTCGCCGACACACTCGTCTACCTATCCACGTTCGATTCATGTGGTCTTACAAATAAGTCTAAACGGCTGAAAGACGCTACGAGGCGCCTGTTAGCGTACCGCAACACGGTCTGAGAAGATGTTAGCACGCTTGCGCTGAGATCTTTGAGAGGGTGATGGTTCTAACCTTCACGAGGTACCAGGACGCAAGGGTTTTTTGGTTGCTTTGGCGTCTGTCGCGTGCGACGATGGCGTCCGGAACAACGTCAGTGGGGCCAGAGGAGATTTAGCGCAGATAGATTTGAACTGGAAGTAAATGAAGAAGCAAAAAGAAAGATACTTTTTGTTCTTTGCCCGACTGGCTCTGGTTCCTCTCGCCGAGTAGCTCCCGTGAGGTCGGTCCCAGACAGTTCCGCGTCATGCTCGGGATTGTTTTCACTTGCGCTGCCATGGTTTCGCATTTCTTTTCACCATCACACTTTGCTGTCTCCACAGTTGGAGAGCAAGCGGGACGCCTTCTCGCCGGTTCTGCTCCAGTTCTGCACCGATCCCAAAAACGCCGTCACCGTCATCAGAGGCCTGGCCGGATCCCTGCGCCTGAGTAGGTTTACAGACCGCGCCGGGCGGATCATCCGGCCCCAGACTAATCTGCCGCTTTAGCCCAAACCGCCGTACGTGTGGTCTCTCCGTTCGGTTTGGGCCTCGAGTCTCCGGTTACCCTTTGAACATAAACATTCATCATATCCAGACCAAACACAGAGGAAGCTGCTCTTCCAGAGGTCCTTCCTGTGTCTGACATGCAGCTGCTGCACAAATTTGCTGATCTGAAAAGGCAAGAGTGGGGCCAGGAGATGTTTTGACAGGGCCCAACGGTGCGGGCCAGTCGGAGGCAGTGTGAAGATCAGGGCTCCGCTGGGGTTTGACTTGTCCTCAAATGTAGAGATCACTTTGTGCCCTCTAGTGGCAGCAGAAGGGAATCAAACCAGTGAGCAGGACAACAACAAGGGCAGCACATACCATAAAAAGTCCGCTAATTTAATAGCTTGGTGAAACTGTCCGAGGACCAGGACGTATTTTTGGACAACAAGGAAACACTCTATGTTGCCATGAAAGGATACAAGGAGGAACAATTAGAAAGGCAACCGTAGCATGTAGCATGTAGCTGTAACCTCAACGCCACTAATAATCCAGTAACTGTCTCACGCGAATCTCTTGTCTTCTGCTCCCACCCAAGACCTCGGGCTGTTCTCCACCAAGTCCCTGGTGGAGGCCAACGCCGACCACGCGGTGGAGGTGAGGACCCAGGTCCAGCAGCCTGCCGACGAGAACTGGAACCCCAGCGGCTCTGCCCAGACGTGGCCCTGCGAGAGCAGCCGGTCGCACACCACCATCGCTAAGTACGCCCAGTACCAGGCGTCCAGCTTCCAAGAGAGCCTGCAGGTAGACATTTTAGCTCGTGGAAAAAACACAAGCTCAAGTCCCATACGCCGCACATTTGTGTATCCAATGGAAGGACGACGGTCAGACATTTGAGGCCATGTCCTTGTTGAGGAGTCGCCCATGTTTCATGCAGGTCGTGCCGGATGACAGAGCATTGAATTGGCTGGTATTTTTTAGTTGAACCTCCAACTTCAAGTAAGCTTGAACTTGATTAAAAGTGGTCAGGGGGCGCATAAGTTAGCACTTCCACCTCACAGCAAGAAGGTCCTTGGTTGGACTCCCTTTTTGTGTGGCGTCTACCTGTGTCTGTGTGGGGTTCCTTTCGAGTTCTCCGCTTTCCTGCCAAAGTTCCAAGAACATACAGGACACTTGTCCAGGTGTGTGAATGAGAGGGTGAAAGTTATGTATGGGCCAGTTAGTTGGAGGCTCTTGGTTTGCTGTGGGTCAGATGGAGGTAGGTGAGTAGCTGAGGTGACCCCTGAAGCGAGCACCCCGAAGAAGAAGAACAAGAGCAGATTCTTTTCATTTGCAGAAGCATACATTGGGCTTCAGACGGTGGACTTTGTGCCAAGGTACTCGTACGTGGCCAAGCTGCCAGCTAAGCTCCTGCAGATGTGTTCCAGGAGGAGAACGAGAGTGAGAATGAGGAGGAAGACGAAGACGAAGCGGAGGCGGAGCAACCGAAGGCCCCGGACGAATCGCCCACCACGAAAGCAGCTCTGATGTTAAGCAACAGTAAAGCCAGTTCGGCTCCTGCCCCCGGCAAGGGCCAGCCCCTTCCTGCCCCCAGCACAGCCAGGTAAGACCGGCACGGTCGTCGTCGTCGGTGGCTGCCGTCACCAACCTGCCGTCACCAACCTGCCGTCACCAACCTGCCCCTTCCTCCTCTGATTCTGACCTCCCGTCTTTTCCAGCTCGGAACAGAAAACCGTCGGGAAGATCATCAAATTTGGGACCAACATCGACCTCTCAGACCCGAAGAGGTAAGCTCAGCACGGCTGTCCGCCATTTTCCGAATGACCGCACCTTTCGCCGAGCGCCCAACACCACCAAGTGTCCTCCCCCATCTTTTCCATAGGTGGAAGCCCCAGCTGCAGGAACTCCTCAAGCTGCCGGCCTTCATGCGCGTCGAGTCGAGCAACAACATGCTGAGCCACGTGGGCCACACCATCCTAGGCATGAACACGGTGCAGCTCTACATGAAGGTCCCCGGCAGCCGCACGCCAGGTTGGCCCCGCTCGCCGCCCTCCGCTTCTTAGGCTACCTTTGCCTTTCTTTTTTAAACGGCGCCGAAACGTCCCCCGCTCAGGCCACCAGGAGAACAACAACTTCTGCTCGGTCAACATCAACATCGGGCCGGGCGACTGCGAGTGGTTCGCCGTGCACGAGCACTACTGGGAGGCCATCAACAAGTTCTGCGAGAAGTGAGCGTCCGACCCCCTGTCCCAGTTTTTGTTTTTTTGTGGAGGTTTTTGCACGGCGAGCTGATGACGTTTCCCCTCAGGCACGACGTGGACTACCTGACGGGCTCCTGGTGGCCGGTTCTGGAGGACCTCTACAGCTCCAACATCCCGGTGTACCGCTTCATCCAGAGGCCTGGCGACCTGGTGTGGATCAACGCGGGCACGGTGCACTGGGTCCAGGCGGTCGGTTGGTGCAACAACATCGCTTGGAACGTGGGACCCCTGAACTGTAAGTGTGTGTAGGAAAAGGCTGGAAAAGAAGGATTTGAATCATGTAAGAGAAATCCGGGTTATTGTAAAGTTCTCGTGTTGCTCAGAGACAGCGAGTGATTACGAGGCTATGAATATAAACACTGAAGCAAAAACTATCAACTGAACATTACAATAAACATATGGTGATTATTAAAGTTAACTTGACATTCAATAAACTAATGACAATTATTAAATTAAAATTATCATAACATTGCAATAAAATTGGGATGGTATTTACAGTACCATGAACTAACATTAGAATAAACGTCTGGTGATTAAATTAAAATTAACTTAACATAGCAATAAACTTATGATTAGAATTATATCAAAATTAACTTAACGTTACAATAAACATAATGATTATTAAATTAAAATTAACTTAACATAACAATGAAATTGGGATTATAATTATATCAAAATTAACTTAACATTACAATAAACTTATTATTACTCAGTTAAAATTAACTTAATATTACAATAAACTTGATTATTAAATTAAAATGAACTTAAAATTAAATAAACTTATGACAATCATTAAATTAAAAATCATCTTAACATTAAATAAACTAATGGCAATTATTAAATTGAAATTAATATAACATTTCAAAAAACTTATTCCTTAATTAACTTAACATTATATTGCACTTATGATGATTATTCAATTAAAATTTAACTTAACTTAATTCACTTAAATGTTACTATTCTTCACTAGTTCTTTTTTTTATTCATTTTCCTCTGAATCCCTGTCGCTAGATAACCATTGATAATAAAATTAATTTAATAAAATAAAATAATACATGAAAAATAAAATAAAAATTTGTAATAAATTTAAACTAAAATAAAAATATATCATAAAATAACATAAAAAATAAACTAAGAATATGTAATAAAATCCGTAATAAAAAGAATATATATGTATATTTTAAAAATATATATATGCAGATTTTTAGCGGAAGCCCATGCGATGAACAAGGGATTACTGTGCAACCAATCACACATCTGGACCATTCAGGGTCTCCAGTGGACCTCCAGCATGTGTTTTGACTGTGGGAGGATCCGGAGGAACCCCCACGCAGACACGGGGGGAAATGTGGAGACCCCACACTGGGAGGTCTTCCTACAGTGGACCTTCTCGCTTACAGTGAAGTCCATTTCAAAGGCAGCGGAAACAGTGTGTGTGTGTGTGTGTGTGTGTGTGTGTGTGTGTGTGTCCAGCGTATCAGTACCAGCTGGCCCTGGAGCGCTTCGAGTGGAACGAGGTGAAGAAGGTGAAGTCCATCGTTCCCATGATCCACGTCTCCTGGAACGTGGCTCGTACCATCAAGATCTCCGACAGGGACACATTCAGGATGATCAAGTAAGTGAAACATGTCATCAGATGAATGGATGGATAGCAAGGAAAAAATGGATGGATGGATGTTGGATGGATGGACGGACAGATGGATGGATGGATGGACAGATTGATTGATGGATGAAAGGATGGATAGAAGAATGGATGAATGGACAGACTGACGGATGGACAGATGGATAGATGATAGATAGATAGATAGATAGATAGATAGATAGATAATCATTAGATCAATGGATGGACAGATATATGGATGATGGATGGAGGGAGGGAGGGATGGGCAGATGGATGAATGGATGGATGGAGGGATGGAGGGATGGCATGAAGGTGACGTGGGTTTTTCTCTGCTGCTCCTCAGACACTGCCTGCTTCAGTCCATCAAGCACATCCAGATCCTCAGAGACCAGCTGGTGTCGTCGGGGAAGAAGATCTGCTACCAGGGCCGCGTGAAGGACGAGCCGGCCTACTACTGCAACGAGTGCGACGTGAGTCCGGAGCTCCCGCCGGAGCCGCCTGGACCTTATGGACCTCCTGCAGAAGGTCACGCCGCTCGCGTGTGTGTGTGTGTGCTTGTGTGTGTGTGTGTGTGTGCAGGTGGAGGTGTTCGACGTGCTCTTCGTGACCAGTGAAAGCAGCAGCAAGAAGACGTACGTGGTTCACTGCCAGCACTGTGCACAGCGACGCAGCCCCGCGCTGGCAGGCGTGGTGGTGCTGGAGCAGTACAGGATGGAGGAGCTGCTCAGGACCTACGACTGCTTCACCCTGGTAACACTCTCTGACACTCCATCCATCTATCTGCCCGTATGTCCATATGTCCATCCATTCATCTGTCCATTCATCCATCCATCCATCCATCCATCCATCCAACTGTTCATCCATCCATCTGTCCATCCATCTGTCCATTCATCCATCCATCTGTCCATCCAACTGTTCATCCATCCATCTGTCTTTCCATCTGTCCATCCATCATCCATCTGTCCATCCATCCATTCATCCACCTGTCCTTCCATCCATCTGTTCATCCATCCATTGATCTATCCATCCATCCATTGATCAATCAGTTCATCCATCCATCTATCCATGAATCCATCCATACATCCGTCCGTCTGTCCATCCATCCAGCATCCATCCATCCATCCATCCATCATCCATACATCCATCCTTTGATCTATCCATTCATCCATCTATCCATTAAACCATCCATCCATCTGTCCGTCCATCTGTCCATCCACCTGTCCATTCATCCATCCATCCATTGATCTATCCATTAATCCATTAATCCATCGATCCTTCCATCTGTCTATCCATCCGTTCATCTGTCATCCATCCATCCATCTGTCCATTCATTCATCTGTCCTTCCAACCATCTGTTCATCCATCCATCTGTTTATCCATGCATTGATCTATCCATCCATTCATTCATCTATCCATCCATTCATTCATCCATCCATTTATCGATCCATCCATCCACCCGTCAGTCTGTCCATCCTTCCATCCATCCATCCATCCATCTATCCATCCTTCCGTCTCTCCATCCATCTATCAATCTATCCATTCATCAATCAATCTTTTTGAAAAGTGACGCCTCATCAAGCACCTATGACTTCAGAAACCGTAGGCACTCAGATGGTCCCAGAAGCTTTTCTTGGTTGTTCTCCATCAAGAAGCTCGTTCCTGAGAAGGTCCCGGTAGCTTGAAAACGTGCTAACGTAACGTATTTCTTCCGTGCGTTGTGTCCTTCTCCTCCCCTCAGGCTCCATCGCCCTTCTCCAAGTGACGTCCCCACTCCTTTCCGCCGCCACCTCCGGACAGCAGCACAAGAAACGAAAATCCTTTCCTGGCGGGAAATACAACAACAACAACAACAACAACAACAACAACAACAACAACAACAACAGCAACAACAACAAAAAAACAAACTAAAAATGCCGACCCGGATAGGCCGTCGGCGTCGTTTACTCCGAAAAACGTCGACAAAACGCAAGGTATGGACTTAGCGCGGCTAGCCGTCTTCCGATTGCCGCTGATTGGACGGGAAAATTAAAAAAAAAGATAAAAATAAAAGAAATAGGACGACTAGCATTTCAGATGTGTACAGCGACGACAACAACAACAACAACAACAACAACATAACAAATGTGAGCACTGCTACACTGTTAGCACCGAAAAATCAGGTTCTATGTTCAACGGACACTGCTGTGATTCTAAAGCGTCAAGTAGCCTTTTTTTTATTTCATTTTATTTTATTTTTGGTGTGTTTTGTTTTTTCCCTGGAGGCGTGTGTGTGTGTGTGTGTGTGTGTGTATTGATTCAGGTACTTTTATGCAAATTCAGAAGAACTTTTTTACACCAATCTAGTTATTCTACATGTCTGTGAATTTGCTGTGATTCTATTGTACCAGCAGGGGAATCGCTTCACAGGAGAAGTAGCTGATTGTCACCTTTTTAGCATTCGTTATACTGGTACCCTGTTTATTTTTATTTCATTTTATTATTATTATTTTTTTATTTTTTCTTTATTTTAAAATTCAGGTAAAAACTTGGACATTTGTAACGCCTGTCTGTAAAAAACTCTCCGAGGTGCTATTCCAAATCGTATTTATTCTCGTTCGGTAATTCAAGACGTTTTTACCAGCCTAGAGGTACACCACATTGGCCTTGTGAACTGTATTTAGAGATGTAATTAGAGTATTAAAAAAAAAAACAACACACATGCACACGCAAATAAGGGTTTTTAATGTAAAAAAAGACAAAAAAAAAATCTAAACTTTTATCCGTTTCTCTAAAATACGGGTTTACCGGAGGACTAATATGGTTTCATTCGAGGTCGGGGTTTTTATTTTTCCGACTCAAATTATAATTGGTGTGATTTGTAACGATTACGACCCCCCCATCCCACAAAAAAAAAGAAAACAAAAAAAATCTAGTCAGATGTGGTGTTGTTGGTTTTTTTTTTTATTTCTGGAATTGGGAACAGAATCCCGGTTTTTATACCTCCTTTTTTTTTGCTTGTTTTTTTTGTTGCGATGTTTCTCGTTTCTAGATGAAAAATAAATCATTGTAAAATTGTGAATGACTTAATGGAATACACAAGTGGCGCGCGTAGACGGGAGTACAGCGAGGAGAGGGGGGGTTGAACATCCTCGTAGAAGAGTGCCCGTTTATATGCAAATGTTTGAACCAAAACTATCATACACGTCTGAATTCTATTATTCTATTGCCAAAACTGCTGGGAATACACTTGATTTTTGCCTCCCATCAACATTTCAGATCTTGCCGTGATAAAAAACAATGTTTTAATTCAAATTTGCACGTGCTGCAAAACCTCAAAATATGCAAAAATAAAAACGATCAGCGGATAAAGCGTCAAGCAGCTGCATGATAATATATTTGGGGTGAAAGGTTTTTGAAGGAATGCACCCAGTTCTGTGTAGTGCTGCATCTCCATGGTGTTTAAATGCAGGGCAGCTCCAGTCAACCAAACTCCATTTAAAAAATCTTGCATTTTAAAGTCTTTTAAAGTTGTTATCTCACCTGTGCACTTAAAACAGCGGGGGTTCTTTGTAATACTCAGCTTCACGATGCTGTCAATTCGGTGTGGTTTTTATCCATTTATTTTAATGTTTACCCCCCTGTTTTTGAGCTGATGTTTGCTTTCTCACAGCCCCTTGGCTGATCCGGGAGCATGGTCGAGTTCCGGCCATTTTGTCGGCGTCCACAGAAAGGAAACTGCTCTAAATTTCTCTTCGTTCTTTCATAACACGGTGAATTTCGTGAGTCACCGTGTTGAAAAACAGGGGCTTTTTTACGAGTTGTTGACATGTCTTGCCGCTGACGCTTTAAGAACAGAGGAAAAAAAACGTAAGCTAACTAGCCTGCTAGCGCCGAGTAGCGCGCTACGCGAGCAACCGTGCCAAGCCTCAGTGTATGCGGCGAATTAGCGCGCTAAGCTAATTAGCGGCCTGGCTAGTAAGCTAGCATGCTAAGTTAACTAGCGTGAGACGAGATGAGTCTCTATTTAAATCCCAGGAGAAGAGAAAGGGTTACGCAATTTATTTATTTCCTTAAAATACGCAGACATTGGTGATTTAATATTATTCTTAAAAGCTGTTTGATTCCTTCAAAAACACAAAGAGACCATAAAGCTGCTTCCGGTGTAACATATTCAGCAACTTTGCATTTTTACCGAGGCAAGAGTGCAGTGTTTTTGTAAAGTAACTTCAAATCAGAACCTTGTAAATAATAATCATCATTTAATACAATCGAGTCTTTTTTTGGCCTGTTTTATAATCATCCGAAATAACCATTTTGATAAAAAAATTTAAAAAAAAATCCCAGACGGTCACGACGTTTCCCCCCGTACGTCTACGCGCCCCATTTAATGTACATACTGTATGTTTTAAGGTTTACTAGAAGACTTACGTAGTTTTGTTCCTAATTGAGAAATCAAAATTTGTATATGGTCAAAACTGTCGTTTTTCTTTTTATTTCATTTTTCTATCTTTCGTTGTTGCGATAACACAAACTAAAACATTTGGTTTTTCACTCTCGTTTTAAAGTACTGCAACGGGAACTCGGTCCCGCTTTTATACCTCCTTTGGTTGTTGTTTTTTTGGATATACAGAGAAAAAGCGGAGAAAAGTTGTAAATTGTGACATTATTTATACTGTACATGGTTGGATTTTTGTTTTTGTTTTCGTACATATTTATTGCATATCAGAGTCACTTGATAAAAGGGGCTACAAGGTATTTTGAAGATGCGGCGCCGTCATGGAGGCGGCGTGGTTTTTTTTTTGGATTTTCATGGTGCTAGAACCCGTTCCTTCGCCGCTGGAAAAGGGAAAGGCCAACTCAAGCCGGTCGGTGCTCGGAAAAAAAAAACACGAAAATACATTTCACCAGTTTTAACAGAAATGGAATGATGTCTTTGTACTGTATCTCAACGGATCCGCGCGGAGATCCCCTTTCGTTTGGTTCAGTTTGGGCGTTTTTTTCTTCGAAAAGAAGACTTCTTTTTCGGGATGTGACTTTATAAAAAAGATTTTTCTTTTTTTTCTGTGTGTGTGTGTGTGAGTCTCGTCATCATTCTCGGTATTATTATTATTATTATTATTATTATTATTATTGTTGATTTTTTTTAATTCCGTCGAAGGCTGTAATACTGTTTTGTTTGGTTCTTCCCTCTCTTGACTGGTTTGATTTAAGGCCTTTTTTCGTCCTCCGAGAGAAGCGAGAACTTTGAACACTAGTTATAGCCGACGCTACATTTTGGGTTTGTTTTTACAATTACATAAAAAACGGATTACTTTTTCCGCTGTATTTCATCTACGCTGATTGTTTTTTAAATTCCCAATCAAAAATAAGACGGCTAAAGAAAAAATACTGTCTATTTAACACCGTTGCCAAATCTGTAACACTTGAACACTTAGCTCTGTGTTGTGAGCACGCCACTCGCTTCTGGTCACATGACATGTTTGGATTAGCTCAATTTTAAGGCCGGGTTCAGCACAAAGGTTTGGAGCGCTTTTATTTCCTATTCATTCATTCTTATCGATAGTTTATTAGAGTAATCGATTCTAAAATGTGCAAGCAATGCATCATCTGGCCAGAATTGTTTTATCACATCGCGTCTGAGGAACCGTTGGTCGGAAATCGGAAGTGGTCGTTGCCACATCGCCGCGGGTGCGGACGCTAGTACAGCGGCGGCTAGCTTTGAGGCGGCAATGTAACAAATCCAGTATGACATACGAAGACGCGCTAGCGGTTAGCATTTTTTGGGAAGAGGTGCTAGAATATTGTGCGTAGAGGAAAAAATGTCTGCTGCTAAAGACGGCGATACTTTGGCGACAAATTAGCAACTTTCGCTACTGGTGCAGACGCGAGTACAGCGTCGGCTAGCTTTGAGGCGGCAATTTAACAAATCCAGCAAGACATTGGAAGATACACTAACAGTTAGCATTTGTTGGGAAAAGGTGCTAGAACATTGTGCGTAGAGGAAAAATGTCTGTGGTGGAAGATGGCGATACTTCCAGGACAATTTGGCAACTTTCACCGCTTTTGCAGATGCTAGTACAGAGGCGGCTAGCTTTGAGGCGGCAATGTAACATATCCAGTAAGACATACGAAGACACGCTAGCGGTAAGCGATTGTCGGAAAAGGTGCTAGGACATTGTGCGTAGAGGTAAAACGTCTGTGGCTAAAGACGGTGATACTTTCGCAACAAATTGGCAAAGGCCAAAGAAGTGTGCCGTAGCATAGTCACGCTCCAAGCTCAATTCTCACTTCTCAAAGAGGACATGAAGGCCTTCTATGCTGCACTTACTGTTTCCAAAAGAACTCACATAGAAGAAAACCTGAGCCAGACCTGTCTTAAACCCCTCTGTGATTTCTTTTATTTTTTTTCTTCTGTGACATATTGTATTGTTGTTCAAGAAAATAAAAATGTTTTGATAAATTATTCACCCAACGTTTCACCGCCTTTTTCATTTTCTTGGAATTCGGAAACCTCACGGTGGAATGTTGTTTCATAATTTCTGTTTTTTTTGTGAGATTGTGATGAATCGAAGTTCCCTTATCTATTTCATAAATACGATTAAGGTGGTCTGCAGCTGATTTTTAGGTGCTTTCAAGTTAATTTTTAACTATCTTGCTAGCCTAAAGGTGATTCCATGCCTGTTCTACATGCTAATTTCTGACCAATGTCTAACCAGCTCAAAGGTATTTCCATTTGTCCTTTCAGGTGAATTTACGCTAATTTCTTAACAAATGTTTTGCTACCTTTAAGGCACTTAAATGCATACTCTCTGGTATGTTCATGCTAATTTGTAACTTATGTTTTACCAGCTTCAAAGTATTTGCATGCAGAATGTCAGGTAAGTTCACACTCCCTTGTAACTAAAGTTTTGCTTGCTTGAAGATACTTCCATGCAGATTCTCAGGTCAGCGTATGCTAATTTGTAACTAATGTTTTGTTGGCTTTAAGATAATTCAATGTGAATTCTCTGCTATGTTCATGCTAATTTATAACTTGCCTTTTGCTAGCTTCAAAGTACTTGAATACAGATTATCAGGTAAATTCCTACCCATTTGCGACTAATGTTATGTTCGCTTTAAAGTACCTCCATGCCTATTCTCAGGCAAGTTCATGCTAATTTTTAACATTATTTCTAGCTTTAAGGTTAATCCATGCAGATTGCCCGAGTAAGTTCCTTCTAGTTTGTAACTAAAGTTTTGCTAGCTTTAAGGTAATCCCATGCATATTATCAGGTAAGCATAAGCTAATTTGTAACTAAAGTTTTGCTAACTCTAAGAGACTTCCATGCATATTCTCAGGTAAGCATATGCTAATTTGTAACTAATGTTTTGCTAGCTTTAAAGTACTTCCATGCTTATTTTCAGGCAAGTTCATGCTAATTTTTAACATTATTTCTAGCTTTAAGGTAATTCCATGCAGATTCTCAGGTAAGTACATGCTAGTTTGTAACTAAAGTTTTGCTAGCTTTAAGATACTTCCATGTATATTCTCAGACATGTTCATGCTAATTTTTAATTGTCTTCCTAGCTTTTAGGTAATTCCATGTGGATTCTCAGGTAAGTTCATGCTAGTTTGTAACTAATGTCTTGTTAGCTTTAAGGTACTTTCATGCAGCATCGTAGGTATGTTCTTGCTAGTTTTTAAAGGTATTTTGTGCAGATTTTCAGGGCAAATCCTTCTTTTTCCAGGAAAAGTCTTGGACAATGTCACCTAACTTCCTGCTGATTGTCACGTACAGAAAGTCCTCTGATTGTTGTTGGGAATGGCTTTTGTTTATTGTACGTTATGTGGACTGTTTGCTGTTTCTAAGCAAAACTTAGTGTTGATACTCGCTATTGTTGATACTAATACTAGTAACTAAATACGAGTATTAGTGTAATACTAGTAACCAAGCGTTTTTCTGTGCCACTCTTTACGCTAGAGGTCACTACCCTGGTGGAAAACTAGCCTAAGCTTGAAGGTAACGTATACACCTATGCTAACGCTTTGCAACGAAACATTTGGAAAATTACGCTTATTCGAGGCGTGGAATTTTCCGCGGTTTAACGACCCTTTCTCGATCATTCAGGAGGCAAATGAATCACCGCTGTGTTCTGAACAGCGAGTTACCGGTTCTCCGTTGTTTCAGAACAATGTCCAGATCCGAAAAAAAATTTCCTGGATGATTCAGGTTCTGGGAAGCTGAGTGGGACACGATTGAGGCGGCGGTGGTGGCGGCGCGGTTGCATAACCACGGCGTCACGACGCTCCGCCGGCCTTTTCTGCTTCTATTCTTAACCGCGGCGGAGTAAAAAAGAGCAGATGAACCTCGTCACAGACGCCCAACTAGGCGCAGGAAATCCTGCTTCCAAGGCCAGGAAGGCCGCTCTTCCTCCGCCGCCAACCAACCGTCGTAACCCGGCCGCCGCCGTCAGACCCGGGCTATTAACAGCGCCGCTCGAGATGGCATTGTTAATGACAAAACCAGCCGTGTTGTCCTCCCTCCCTCCTCCTTCCTCCTCCTCCTCCTTCCAGATGCCCGCTGCCCTTTGATGGCGGCGGCGGCGTCAGAAAAGCGGCGTCCCCCCGGGGCCGCTGTTTATCGCGGTAAACAAACAGAGGAGCCGGGGTGACGGATCTGGTATCGAACGCGCCGATCCGGCTCTTTGAACCGAGGCCCCTCTGCTCCTCCTTATCAGTCCCACGGTGGCCCCCCACCCCCCCAATCCCCAACCAAATTAGCCCGAGTCACCCCTCCTCCTCCCCCCATCCTCATTTCCTCGGGTTTTTCTTAGCGCTCTGTTTTCCAGCGAAAGGTCAAGGGGCCAAACGTCTGTCCGTCTCCTGGTTCTAGAACAGAAAATAAAATAAACAACCCCCCCCCTCCAAAACCTGAGTTTTTTTTTTCTTTTCTTTTTTTATTCCGCTGCTTTTCAGCTAATCTTCCACAGCGAGAGTGTAAAGTGTCTCTCGCTGGACGTTAATCTCTACAAATAAACTCACCCTCCTCCTCCTCCACAGCTGGGGTTATCACGCCAAACCCCCTCCACCGATTTAAAAAAAAAAACAAAAAAAAAAAAAGTCACACACAGGATACACACTCACACACACTCATAAGCGCTCCATCATATCTGAGACGGGGGAGTCAAGAGGAAGCACAATGTCAGGGAAGGAAGCGGCGAGGCCAGTGGGAAAGCAGACTTCGCCGTAGAGCCTCTGGACTTTTCCCCCTCTTCTGCGGAGGTCCCGTACCCTCCATCGGTTCTTGTTTTTTTTTTACCCTCCTCCTCCTTCTCTTCTTCTTCTTCTTCTTCTTCTTCACGGGGGCTGTGGAGACGTCAATCAAGGAGGAAATTCTTGGGATTCTCAGGGAGCGCTCCGCCCGGCCAGTCGCCGCCAGCGCCGTCGACGGCAGGAGGACGCGTCGCCAGCTGCACGCCGTGAGTACGCCCGCCGCTTTCGTCATTTCGGTTTCTGGAGATGAGAAAAAAATAAAAGATTTAAAAAATTTAAAAATCCCACAAGGTTGTCGGACCCTGAATGCCTCACCATTTTAATTTGTTTTTAAATTTA
>CAAKHD010004242.1:218685-250480 GCA_901007705.1 Fistularia tabacaria | reverse complement strand
CCGGTATGAAGTTTTTAGGTTTGATTTGCATATTTGGTTGCCCTTCCTGACGCAACCCTCTGCATTTATCCGGGCTTGGGACCGGCTCAGGGAGACACTGGCCTATGCCCCCCCGAGTCTGGCTCCAGGAGACACTGGCCCGTGCCACCGTGAGGCTGCATTGTCCTGTGATTTTGACTAATTTCACTAAATTAAAATGATTAATTTTAATCATGGCTTGATAACTTTTCGCTTTTGTGCTCATTAAATGGACAGCAACTACTAGACAGCCTTTATGCCACAAAACTTTACTTAGTTGGTGGGCACTGAGAGCACTTTTTGAGCACTGTTGCATTCATCCATTTACACACACACACACACACACACACACACACACACACACACACACACACACACACACACACACACACACACACACACACACACACACACACACACAAACACACACACAGTCATTAGCTGTTGTAAGAGGGCCTATACAAGGTGCCAACTTGCTTACACTGGAACACACAATCATCAGGTGCAACAGCCACCATCCACTGAACAAGGAGAGATTACAAGGTAACTTCCAAGACAAACTTAGCCTCGAAGGAAGTGATTGCGACATCTATCCATCCATCCATCTTCTGTCGCTTATCCGTAATCGGGTTGCAGGGGCAGCAGCCGGAGCAGGGAGGCCCAGACTTCTCTCTTCCCAGCCACATGGTCCAGCTCTTTTTGGGGGGACACCAAGGTGCTCCAGGCCAGCCTAGAGACATAGTCTCTCCAGTGTGTCCTGGATCTTCCCCGTGGCCTCCTCCCAGATGGACATGCCGTGAATACCTCCCCCTGGAAGACATTCAAGAGGCATCCTGACCAGATGCCCGAGCCACCTCATCTGGCTCCTTTCTATGCGGAGGAGCAGCGACTCTACTCCAAGTTCCTCCCGGATGGCCAAACCTCTCACCTTATAAGGGAGAGTCCGGCCACCCTGTGGAGAAAACTCATTTCGGCCACTTGTATCTCCTCTAAATCTAGCGCTTCGCCTTCTGGCTCAGCTCCCTCTTCACCACAGCAGACTGGTACAGAGTCTGCATCACTTCAGACGCTGCACCAATCCACCTGTCAATCTCCTGCTCCAACCTTCCCTCACCCATGAACAAGACCGGTTTCTGGTTGGGCACCTTGGTCTCAGATTTCAAGGTCCTGATCCTCATCCCGGCCGCTTTACACTCGGCTGCGAAACGTTCCAGCGACAGCTGGATATTCTGGCCAGATGAAGCCAACAGAACCACATTGTCTGCAAAAAGCAGAGACTTGATCCTGTGCCCACCAAACCAGATCCCCTCGACACCCTGGCTAAGCCCTAGAAATTCTGTCCATAAAAGTAATGAACAGAATCAATGACAAACTCTCACCGGAAACGGATCCGACTTACAACCGGCAATCCCGACCAAGCTCCAACACCGGTCATACAGGGACCAAACAGCCCATATAACACGGTTGAATGCCTTCTGCAGATCCACAAAACACATGTAGACTGGTTGGCCAAACTCCCATGCCCGATCGAGAACCCTGCTGAGGGTATAAAGCTGGTCCACTGTTCCACGACCAGGACGAAAATCGATCGGGGGGGCCGTTCCTCCCAATCACACCCTTCCAAGTCGCACTGTAGTTGTTTACGTGAGCGTTGAAGTCTCTCAGTAGGACAAGGGAGTCCCCAGAAGGAGCGCTCTCTAGTAGCCCCCCTTGGGACCACAAGAAGGGTGGGTAACTGAACTGCTGTTGGGTGCATAGCCACAAACAACAGTCAGAACCTGTCCCCCCAACCGAAGGCGGAGGGAGGCGACCCCCTTTGGGCTGTGCCCGGCCGAGCCCCATGGGCGCAGGCCCGGGCACCAGGCGCGCACAATTGAGCCCCAGCCCCAGGCCTGGCTCCAGGGGGTTCCTGGTGACCCATGTCTGGGCAGGGGAAAACTAGCTCCACGTTTATTTTTCTTCATGGGAATCTTTTGAGCTGCGCTTTGTGTGGCCCCTCCCCTGGGACCTGTTTGCCTTGGGTGACCCTTCCAGGGGCATGAAGCCCCCGACAACCTCCCAGGATTACTGGGACACGCAAACCCCTCCACCACGATGAGGTGGCAGGTCCAGGGGCTGCGACAGTATACAATCTATTATCTGCAGATGTTGAGTGTTTTCCCCACCATGGCAGGGACTCCCGAAGTTGACCCTGAACTTAAGAAAATACATTTTGAAAGATGGCCCTTATTAATTCACAATATTATGGTTCATTTTACTGTCCAAGTTAAATTAAAGTTAAATGATCTAGAAAAAAACAATGTTGAGAAGGGTACAGCACAGGGAAATCTTTTGTGTTTATGTCCTTATTATCATTTATTTTTAACAGTTTTGGACAGCTATTACTCAGGTATGCAAAGTTCCTATGGTTGAATATCTTCACTTGTATAGAACTGGAAAAGCTCACTTGACTCTTGGTGTTGTTGTCTATTAAAGGCCAATTTCAGGATTCCTGGATATTTTATCAAACTGAGAAACCAAATAACTCACCTGTAGCCACAAGCTGTGGGTAGTGACCGAAAGAGCCAGGTCATGGAACCAAGTGGCCGAAATGAGTTTTCCTTGCAAGAGTACAAGGCTCTTTCTTAGGGTGAGGAGATCTGCCATCCAGAAGGTGCTGAGAGTAGAGTTGCTGCTCCTCTGCATTGAGAAGAGTCAGATGAAGTGGTGCAGGCATTTGGTCAGGATGCCTCCTGGACGCCTCCCTGGTGAGGTGTTCCCGGCATTTCCCAACAGGGATGAGGCCCTGAGGAAGAAAGTGTCTTGGCTGGCCTGGGAACACCTTGGGATTCTCCCAGAAGAGCTGGACTGAATGCCTGGGGAGAGGGAATTCTGCGTTTCTCTGCTTCAGCTGCCACCCCCAACTCGACCTTGGATAAGTGGAAGAGGATGGATTGATGGATGAATGGAGAAACCAGATTATGTAGTGGTGAGTAACCAGTAGTAAGGGTATCACGACCGATTTATCGTGGCAATATTGCTGCTGGCTGACATGAATCTTTCGCTTCTCACCTTTTCATTGCCAGAACACCTCTCCCTGCAACAATCCTTCATGTCACATCTGTTCATGATACAGAACATTGCAGCTGAGGTTCTTCAGCTTAACACAGGAGCATTAGGTTCATGTTCTTTTCATTGCTCAGGTTCCTTGCAGAAGTATAGCTCAAGATTTGGTCACGATACAGCTCTGCACCTGCAGAGCCAGGCACTTCTTTATTGATTCCACATTCTTTGATTGAGCTTTTATGCTTGACAACATTCTTCTTGACAGTTGGCATTTCAAAACACTATCATTTATCATGGCCTATCCTTTTTATTTTTTTCTCAGTTCAAGGACTAGAGGATGGAAACTTGTGCTCCCATGCCCCGCCAAATACTTCAGCTGTTTAAAATTAGTATGGTATATGAGAATTTAAAAGAATCACTTCTGATCCATGAAGAATGCTAAACTCGTCTAGCTGTCCAAATTTTGGAGGAATGCAGCCCCTTCATATCATATTGATT
The DNA here is from genome assembly GCA_901007705.1 of Fistularia tabacaria. Lineage (NCBI taxonomy): Eukaryota > Metazoa > Chordata > Actinopteri > Syngnathiformes > Fistulariidae > Fistularia > Fistularia tabacaria. The sequence goes on along the minus strand of CAAKHD010004242.1, from coordinate 246,919 downwards.
ATGGCTTTATTTTTAGTGTATGTGTTCGGCATGGGGCTGAAATAGTATCCAAATCTCGAACGTCTATCAAATTTTTATCAAATATGATAATTTAGATTTTTTTATCACTTTTGTTCAGAAGGATTAAAACAACCCCAAAAGGATACTCAAGTTTATGGACACAACACTGGATGGATCAGCACTTCTACAGGCCCTATGGGACATATGTTTCACTCCGATGACCTTTTGCTATTTCATTCTTTTGCATTCTTATATTTCTGTTCCTGGTGGAGCTTTATGTCATAACTCAAACCATGTAGTTACGGACATCACGCTGGAATTTCTGCTTTTGTAGTAGAAATCTCATTTTCTTGTCAAATTGTAAACTGAAAGCAAATAAAAATGCTCATCAGGGAATCATCACAGTAATAATGCTAATGTACTTCAATGTTTAATCTTGTTCTCCTACGATATCCCGTCTACAGGCCAACGCTTTCCAGTAGAAAGGAGAGGTACTTCCGATTCGAGCTTCAATTAAACATAATGTACCTGAAGGCAGCATCAGCACAATTGTAGTTACGATATGCATCAGAGGGGGGCGTTCATTTTCAGCACTGTTTTCCGTTAGCCCGTCAAGCTGCAATATTCAAGCCTTGACATTGTGAAGATGGAGGCGGCTATGGTCTAGCCCAAGCTACAAAAGGCACAAATTACGATTTCAAGGGGTCTGTTATGACAACATTTCCAGTTGGTCCAGGTAAATGGTAAACAATACATTACTATTTCTGTGGTAGCGGACAAACGTTGGCAAAGTTAGGTAGCTAGCACAAATGACAGCTTGCTCAGCTAATGTCAACGAAGGGGCTACCTAAGCGAGCATGAGCTAAGCTAGTTAGCAACATCGAATCAACTACAGTGTAGTTTGGGATGAAAGATAAGTTACTGCACGGTGCCACCAGTCATGACTGACCTCACCTAGTTGTCCGACGCAGATAGACATTAGACAGGCACAGATGGTATGTATCAGTAAACCTCAACCCATGTCATGTGTTTGTTGTTAGGGCTAGCTAACATCAGAAAGCTAATCATTTTCGAAACCTTTTCCTGGTTGTGCTTCTTCGGGACTTTCTCAACTGCGTGGGCAACACTGCCAAACAAAAGGTAACTTTGGGTGTTCCTCGGTTCCCTATTTAGTTTAAAGGTAAGATACATTTGTCAAGTTAGATTTAACGTCGATATAATCGATGCAACGCTATTATAATTTCTAAGTGTTTTCGCGTCGTGGAGAACATTATCTAATGTCAGTAATAACACATAGCAGACTCTCCGGATGTATAATGTGACTTTCTTTACTGTCATCAGTTATTTTGATCCCAGACTCCTCACACCTTTTGTTTGCTTTCCGTACACGTGACAATACACATGAAAAGTTCAAAATAGAAGTTTGTCTGGCACCAGATTGGGCAGACGTTTTCTACTCACAGAAGATAATAAAACAGGTTTGGGGAGTTCATTACAATAGTTATTTTAATTCTTTCTTTTAATGTTGTCTCACAGTTCCCTAATATTTATCTACAGGTGGAGGCAGGAGGTGCGAGTAGAGTGCAGAAGACAGCAGCAGCATGTACTCCGAGTGGCGCTCGCTGCAGCTGGTGGTGCAGAGTGACCAGGGCCATCTCAGTGTTCTGCATACCTATCCTACTACTGTTGGCACAGAGGTGGCAAATGCAGTTGTCAGGCCTCTGGGCACCGCTGTGAGCCCCGTAGCAACAGAGAACATCCTCAAGACTGACAAGGAGGTGAGAAGGTTGATGACAGATGGTGATGCAAATGGTCACATCTTTGTTGCAAATATGGTGGGTTCTTCACCGAGGCTTTCATCTTCCAAGCTTGTTCCCAGACATATTTTCCTCCATACATGGTCAAATTAATCCCAGTTTAATTATAAAAACTTTTGTATGCTGCATTGTTTGTTGTCCTTTCAACATGTAATGTTAAAAATCACCTGGGGAGACATTTAGGTTTTAGACTTGTGTTCGATCTTACAGTGTTTTTTTTTTTTAATGAAAAATAGAAGTAAAACTAAATTTTAAAATGCAACTGCGCTCAAAGCACACACAATGGTTAGGGTAGGTAAAGAGAAAAGTTTGGTCTTATATTAAACAACATATCTTTGTTGTGATTTAAATGTGACAAATATGACTGATTTCTTGATGGTTTTGTAATATCTGTAGTTCTATTGCATTCAGAGCTTTCCGTGTGCATCGCGAGGGCATGGCTTTCTTCATAGTGTAAATCTAAGTAAAATGACATGGCATGCAGTCAGTTATTTTGAAAAAGCACAACATAAAATCTTTATCATAAAGTTTTATTTTAAATGACAGTAAGCAAGGTTACATTTTAGGATGATCTGTGTATTCAAATTCCAAAGCATTACCTTAAAATGTGTTCTCAAATGAATTTAAAATAAGCAGGAGCAAGGATTGAAACAAGAAATTGATGAGATTACTTCTTTCAAAATCAGCTGAAAATTGACAGAAATAACAATGTTTTAATTAATCATCTAAAATATAGCAGGAAAATAGAGAAACAATATAGCTGATATATATAGTAAGTTTCTATAATATAACGATTACAATTCACAGGATTTTAGTCGGAGAGTCTGAAAAGCATGATAAAATGCTGTTAAAAATTACTTTAAGATGAGAGATGTATGATATTAGAAAAAGGAACCTTTTATTAATGGAAGTTATTTCATTGCGATTGTTGCTGAATGTCTTGAAAAATTAATTCTAGAAAGACTGAGGACCCTGGCAGTCTAACTTGCATTCGGTGATCGAAATGCACATCACTTCAATATAAAGAAATCTTAAAAAATATAAGGCACATGTATATGTAAAAAAAATCTGCTCAAAGCATATCTTTCAGTACTCAATTGAAAAATCGAGTGTTGATGAGCACATTTCCTTACCATTGAAATTGGCTCTGTTGCCAGGTAGCTGAATCATCAGACCAGTCTTAAGTTTTCATGTACCCTAAAATACCAAGTAGATTCTGTTATGATGCCTCCAAGCCTTTGAGACACATACTGCATATTCACTGATCAATACTACAAATGTGTTTTTCTGGGTATGTTTAGATTAGAATTTGAGGACCAATAATTAGACAGATCCTTTGTTAGTTTGGATTGTGTATCTACTATGTGAGGGTTCGGTCAGCTCTCTTGTATGTTATGTGACTAAATCGGTGGTATTTATTGTTTTTAGTTGATTAATTTTTTTGTTGTGAGATTTTTTGAGACACTACTAAATCTTATAGCACAGGGAAGAATATTGAAGCTGACACATCTATCTACATAAGCTGCTAAGACCAAACAAAGCACTTCAGCAGCTTCAGCTTTAGTGTATGATATTGCAGAAAGCCATGTCAAGATTGGAGCTGTGGCGAGATAAAAAAAAGTGCTGCTGCTGTTTTGAGCTTCACATCATATTCAGGTTTAAACTCAGCTTTCAAACATTGGAAGGACTGACAAGGGTAATGTTGACTTCTGCAACTGCTTGTGTCGTGGGAAGCATCTAACTATAATTAATACTGGATAATGTACAAGAACAAGAGAAAATCCCCAGTGTTTGTTTTCACTTCTCTTTGGTTTTTGAATATCAGTTCTGTTTTAACTTTTAACTTTTAAAGAAAGTTTTTGTTCCTTTAACCTCCCATGATATGATACTAAGTCAATTGCAGGAACTTGTACAAATTGTTGTTCAAAGCAGGATCACATAAGGACACTGCAATGAACATTGAAATCGAACTTGACACACCACATCAGATGATTAGCATAAAATTTGCATATTAGAATTTGATGTGTGATAATATTTGCTTGAAGCCATGCCTGTGGTCGCATAAAATCACTTCAACTTCGTTTTGGCTCCTAGGTGAAGTGGACCATGGAGGTGCTGTGTTATGGCCTTACCCTCCCTCTGGAGGGGGACACAGTTAAACTGTGTGTGGATGTGTATACAGATTGGATGATGGCCCTGGTGTCGCCTAGGGACTCAATGCCGCAGCCTGTGGTCAAGGAACCCAATATGTATGTGCAGACCATCCTCAAGCATCTCTACAATGTCTTTGTTCCAAGGTATGTCACAAAAATTGTTGCAGATGACACTCTTTGACTCTTATTTTTAGCAATACGTCTGTTACACACACACACACATATCTATCCATTTATCTATCTGTCTACCTGTCTATCGATTTATCTGTCTGTAGATATGTATGTATGTATGTATGTATGTATGTATGTATGTATGTATGTATGTATGTATGTATGTGAAAGAGAATGATTTCTAAATATCTATATATCTTCATATGTATAGTCTTCCTAAGTGCATTAACAATTTTACCAGCAGTTGGAAATAGTGAGAACAAATTGTCGACAAAACAATGTATATTATAAAATATATCTTAAAAATGAAAGATATGATTTGAGCCTTTAACAACATTTTTATTCAATACAAACACAAAAATCTAACATTACCTCCTTACACAGCTAAGCTGTGGCTGCAAACTGTGAGGGGCCTCCATTTGGTGCTGATGGGGTGGTGGACACGAAGCCTGAAGATATTTTCAGTGAAAATAACCACCTGCTGCACCTTGGAACAAACTTGAAAAGGCAGCGAGAGTTGTCGATTGTGCTGAACCGATAAATCAATATCTAAAACTGGCTAGAATGAAAGAGTTGTGTGGTTGGGTGATGGTTTGTGTAAAATTTGATGCATTGCTATACAGTAGTAATCAAAGTGGTAATTCCTTTACCTATGATGTCAATTCTAGTAACATGACCTCTCCCTGTCATTCCTTCCCTGTCCTGTCACCCACACACAGACCAGAACAACACAGTCTGAATCACATCAGACTTTGCCAGCAGGTTCTGACTGCAGTTCAGAAACTGGCTCGAGAATCTGTTTCCATGGTGCGAGAAACCTGGGAGGTGCTCCTGCTCTTCCTGCTTCGCATTAACGACACATTGCTTGCTCCACCCACAGTTGGAGGTGATCCTCGCATTTTCCGCTACCTCTCTTTATGAAGTTATGAATAATAATTTGTAAAAAGAAGAATGGCCCAATGTTTCCTTCTTTTATAGTTGGCGTGGCAGAGAAACTGGCAGAGAAACTGATGGCGGTGCTTTTTGAGGTGTGGCTGCTGGCATGTGCTCGCTGCTTTCCTACGCCACCGTACTGGAAGACAGCAAGGGAGATGCTGGCCAACTGGCGACATCACCCTCCTGTTGTAGAACAGTGGAGCAGAGTAGCCTGCGGTCTGACTTCCAGGTAAAGAACACAGTGACTGGGATTGTTTTTCATTCAGTGGTTCAGGGAAATGTAATAGTTTTTCTCTGAAAAAGAGCTTTGTTAACAAATGTGAACATTGATAGAACCCTAAAGTTAAAGTGATTTGAAAAATATGTTATGTTATATGCCCTTGTGCTTGATGTTGCCCAGGTTGTTTGAAAATGTTAGGATCATCATTTTCCGAAACCGGATATTTAATGTTGATACTCTTAACATTTGTTGAGGTTTGGCATATTAAGTATCAGATAGACAAGGTAATAAATTGAGTTTGTCCTCAGTACAATGACGAACAGTTTAATTGAGAAAACAAAATTGACGCTGCATTATTGATCTGACCTCTGCATTGCCTAACACTAATTTGCTGAGGTTCCTCCTGCAGTTTTCTGCTGTTATAATTTCTACAATCTTTCTTCTTTAATCCAGACTTCTACGCTTCAGTCACGGACCGTCCTTTCCACCTTTTAAAGTTCCTGATGAAGATGCCAACCTGATTCCTTTAGAGATGGACAATGACTGTGTGGCACAGACATGGTATCGCTTTCTTCACATGCTCAGGTGCATAAACCCTCAAGTTCAATGTGTTGTGAAGTGAAAACATGTAAGAGATCCACTCATCAGTTGGTGTGTTAGAATAAAGAAAATGCAGAAGAATGGAACCAAATTATTTCCCCATCACCCCATACCACTGAGATCATATGATTGAATTTAGACACTGAATTGAAAAGAAATAAGGTGGATGTGCCAGTTGACCCAGCATCCTATTATCAGTTTTTGTCAAATTCCCTCTTTATTTCTTACTTTCCTCATTCTCTACTGTGGAGGTTGCTTGCCTCTCCAGTTCATAGTAACAGAACTTTAGTGTTTATCCATGTGTATCAGGAACAGAATTCTACCTCAAAATGAATCAAAATACTAAATTGCAGCAAGATGCTAAAGATCTGGTATAATCTTTGAACTGATAATAAAGAAATAACAATTTGCTTTAATCAAAGTCTCATCTTTTCTCCTTCAGATATATATGTTGTTATAAAATGTAATATGGGAGCTTTGAAGAGTTAGATTTGACCTATTTTCTTGTTTGTAGCAATCCAGTGGACCTGAGCAACCCTGCAATAGTGAGCACCACCCCAAAGTTTCAGGAACAGTTTCTCAACTCCAGTGGCATCCCTCAAGAAGTGGTCCTCCATCCTTGTTTGAAACAACTGCCGCAGATTTTCTTTAGGGCCATGAGGGGGGTCAGCTGCCTAGTGGATGCCTTTTTAGGTAAGACCTGTGTTTCAACTGAAGTGGCTATTTCACAGGGACATTTAAAGGAAGTGATGTGTTATGCTTCCTACATTTAACCATGTGTTTGTTTTATTTGGAAATATACCAAAAACCAGGTGAACATTGCTGCTAAGTTTTAAGTAGATAAACAGAAGTTACTGGTGATAATAGAAAGTCTGCGAAAATGCTCAGAATGATTGGCAGTAGTGAAACATTTTGTAATGTATTTACCTTTTTCAGTTATTCAGCTTCCAGAGGTAAAACCAGGCTGGAAGATGTCAGTCTTTCATACCTGTTAATACATGTGAAAGGAGGCATGTCTTGTGTGTATTTTTCTTTTCATTATATAGGTGTCTCTGTTGAAAAGAGAGATGTACGGGAAAGAGTGTTCTCATTTTGTCCAGTGCTGCTCTCTCATGGTACAGACATCAGCTGGCATTTTATATAATAAAATGGGCATATGATGATGTGGTCTTTTTATTGGTGTTGATGACATTAACACATGATGGAGGAATCATCTTGCCATTGCTATATGTTGTGTCCCCAACCTTCATTCATACTGACCAACATTATTAAGACCTCTCCTTTGGGTGTGAGGATTCAATCAGGATAGATGGATATAAATCATCTGTGATTTCATGTATATTACCTCTATCTTGCATGTGTACATTTCTGGTGAACATTTCATACAATCAACTCACCTTGAAGTCTCTATATAAATTTTTCGAATAATATTTGAAAATTTGAAACAACTTATAACTTATTATATTTAACCAAAGCAAGTTGTATCGAATGGTGATTAACATTTTCTGGTATTTTGCTTTTTCCCTACCCTCCCATCAAGAGGCACTAATTGTGGTACAAAACTTATTTTATCTCTGTCTCGACAGGCATATCCCGCCCCAGAGCAGAAAGCGCACCTCCAACCCCAGTCAACAGAATGAGCATGTCTCCACCCCCTTCAATTACCAACACAACTCCCCCTCACAGCCGCAAACAGCGACATGCAGTGGTCACGAAAACCACAAGCAAAAGTTCAACTGTAAGTTTTAATGTTAACAAGGGTTTCAGTTTCATCTAAAAAATCAACTCTGTTGATTCCCCCTTTTTATTCCAAAAGGCAAAAGGCACTAGTAAAGTAAGAATAAATAGAATTAACTTTATCAGGGATGCAGTGATTGATTGTTAAGGTACCAAAACTATGTGATTTAATGATTGTAGAGTTTCTCCCTATCCAGGTCCATTGAGGACCACTTTATTTATTTTTTTAGCCAGCAACACATACAGTTTGGCAGCAACCTGTCTTTGGCTGATAACGTTGAATTTGAATTAAATCTGGTAGAGTTCATTACAGATTGTGCTTCGCCATCAAATTTTTATATTGATTAATAATTTTCAACGAAGAGTATCGGTGACAGCGTAAAAAATCCAACAGTATTGGAGCCTTGTGTGACTTTAAAAACAGGCATCCTGTCAGATCATGTCATTCACACAACAAAACAGGCTTCCATTATGTGACATTCGTCATGTCAATAGGTGATTCTGATCTGTTTTCTTCCACTATGCAGGGGAGTGGAAGTCAACCAACAAAAGCATCCCAGCAGCAGCAGCAACAGCAGCAGCAAACTTCATCCTCCCCAACCCTGCTGTCAAGCCCCAACCAGAGTAGTTGGGAGTCACGGCCTCTTCCTGCTCCAGCACGACCCAAAGTCAACAGCATCCTCAACCTGTTTGGTCAGTGGCTTTTTGACGCTGCGTTGGTCCACTGTAAGCTCCATAGTGGCCTCAGCCGAGACCCCAGCATGACTGGTAAGAAGCAGGACAGGGGATAGTACCTTTTGATATATGCATGAGCAGGTGGGTGTTTGGTTGCTGTTCACTGGTTTGTGTTTTTCATGGAGTTTTGTATGTTTTTGTTGTCTCTTGTCGTTGACTCTATGTTGTTGAGATCTTCCTTTCATTTTTCACCATTGACTATGAAACTCCTCTTTGTGCGGAGGGATTGGTTAGAAGTGGCCTGGTATGATACTGTCATCAGATTCTAATTATTTTACTTATTATTTTAACCTTGCACAAACTATATAGTATAATCATGTTAAGGGTTCATATTTTTTAAAACACTGAAGCAGTTACTGACTGCTCGGTATTTGAGATTTGTCATATCATTGACTCCCCATTTATTTTTTTCCCCTTTTTTTTGTATATTGTCCTGCATGTGTCTACCATGTCTGATTAATATATACGAGTTGTGGTGGGTCAAAGATTATTTGTAGAGGAGAAAAAAAAATCATACAATTCATGCCTGATATGAATTGATCCCAAAATATCGGATCTGCTTTGATTTTGTGTCTCTCCACTATTTCTGTTATCTTGCAGCCTCTTTTATCCAAATTCTCCTTTCTTATAAATCTTGTAAGTAGGAATGGCAGCTTTTTTTCCTCACTTGATTTTAGTTTCTCTACCAATCTTCCTGCTTTTGCGTTGAGTTTATCATGATCATCGCCATTTCTGCCATTGTTTTCTGTTCCCTACTCCTTGTCATTGAAAAGTTCATCAGCGTTCTCTTAGCGTCTTTTTAAAGGTGATGGAATGGGTTTCACCAACTGACCACTTGTATTGACCATAACGTTGCCAGTTTGTGACAACACCATCTTGTTTTAAGTTCTCATTTTCTTATCCTTTAGGTCACACTAATCCTTATTATTTAGCTTCAGATCCCCTCAAGTTCAACATTACTGTTTTGTTTCATATAATTTCCTCTTGTATTGTCAGTTCACTTGAGTTCTGATTTGATTGGTTTGGTTCTTCAATGCATGATGTGAATGTCCTGTACCTTTAGTGACAGTCATATACTGCAATTGCAACAGTGAGGGAGCTGACACAGGGATTTTGCTTGTGGCCACCCAGATGAAAAATGACACATTTTTACTCAAATTCTCATTTCATGCCCAAACCCATAATAGGTAGAGTTGTAATGGCAAACTCTTTGTGTCAGGATTCCTTTCTATTGAATGCTTTAAAATGATGTGTGTGTTTGCCGTCATTGAAGTCTGTGTACGATCTTGTGATTACAGATAAATGTTTGCTTCCTGGTGTTTTTGTTTAAAATGAATTGTTACTTTTTGTTGTAGTGATCATATAGTAAGTACATATCTATGTTTGCCTGTTTTTCACACGTGCATGAATACTTACAAACACAATACAATTCAGGGTCCTTTCATTCTCTGTCTCTTCCCACTTTCTACAGCAATAGCCACTCAAGTAACTTTGGAGCTTAAAAGGAAAGGTTCTCAAATGTCCACTGATTCAATGGTTTCCAACCCTATGTTTGATGCCAATGAGTTCCCAGAGAGCTACGAGGCAGGACGAGCTGAGGCCTGCGGGACTCTCTGCCGCATCTTCTGCAGCAAGAAAACTGGGGAAGAGATTCTCCCAGTTTACCTCTCCAGGTAACATACTAAGATTCTGCTCTGCTAAAAAGTATCTATCCATCCATCCATCCATTCCATCTTTCTATAATTTTGTGTATTGATTTTTAATCAGTAAAATATGCTGCTTCCACAGATTTTACATGGTCCTGATTCAAGGTCTTCAGATCTCCGACTTCATCTGTAGACCAGTCTTGGCTTCTATCATTCTCAACTCCTCCTCTCTTTTTTGTACTGACCTGAAGGGCATCAATGTAGTTGTACCCTACTTTATAGCAGCGTTGGAGACGATCGTACCAGACAGGTATGTGGAGTGGTATCTTCAGGGTTTCCCACATGCAAATGATATCAGGCCAGTTCATCCAGATTTGTCCATTCATTTTAGAATTTTTACTCTCTACTTGCTCACTTGAAGGTATTCATCCAGCTAAAAGCCAATGTACACCAGGTGTGGAACAACTTGGGTACAGAAATTGTGTTTGCTGGAACAGACTTGCACCCAGCCATGATGAATATTTCTTAAACACTGTTAGCAGCTGCACCTATTGTATATTGATTGAATAAACAACAGGATAAGACTACAACTGTTCACTGATCAATGCATAAGAGAAGGAAAAAGTACTATTGTATCGCTGCCTCACATGACACTAATACAAGTGTGAATGAACTCAGTCTGATCAAGTTGGACACCATATTCTCTCTCCACTCTACTAGGTTGTAGCATGCTACTCTGTTTTTAAACATTCCGGTAGCTACATATGTTTCTCCACCTCTACTAGGTTGTAGCATGTCACTCTGTTTTAGACATTCCTGTAGCTACATATGAATTTCAGTAGCCTGAAGGATGAGGGATATTTTGTCAGAGCATCTGCCCTATGGATGAGCTTATTTCCAGAGACTTAATAGCATGAGCTCTCATAGAGAAATGACTTTCTTGGCTATTGTCCTCTGACTAGCTCTTTTATTTGGCATTTGCTTCTGCTGTGTAACCAAACACTGCCAGTCTGTCCCATCGCCATGAGTGCAGTGGCAAGTGGCAACTTGGAGCCCTGCTAATAACTATTATTTTCTGTGTTTGAATTAGCATATCCACTAATTTAATCAGCTTTTACAAAGTTTTTCGAAAAAAAACTGCTTCTGCGAGCTGGAGAGAGAACTTCACATGGTGTGACACATTCATACTTCATACAAGTTTAAAAAAAGTTAAGGATGAATGGAGGAAAAACTGTGTAAGGAAGAGTTCATACAGTGTGGTCCTGGATGCATCTAGATTCACAGTTTTATATCAGTGAGGCCAAATGTGACTTTGACTAACTCTGAATGGCTGGATAGTAATGCCAGGTCTAAATAAGGCACTAAATCAGAACATTTGTAGTGATTCACTATGAAATAATCTTAATGACAATTTTTATTTCAAATTCCTCCGGACAATATTATTTACAAATAGTATACATTGATTATAAATAGAAAAGGTAGGTTAATTCAGCATTACTTGAAATTTCATTAAGGCAAAAACTTTTGCTTTATTATGTTAGGGAGCTGTCCAAATTCAAGATGTATGTTAATCCGACTGATTTGAGAAGAGCATCCATCAACATCTTACTTGCCATGCTGCCATTGCCGCATCACTTTGGCAACATCAAATCAGAGGTAACAGCAGTGCTATTTGTACTTTTTTTCCTGAAATGCAGCACCTATTGTGAGAAATAAGTTTGTTAAACATTGCACTTTGTTTCAGGTTCTATTAGAGGGAAAGTTCAATGAGGAGGATGGATGGCCTCATGACCAGCCTGTGTCTTTCCTGTCCCTGAGGCTACGTCTTGTCAACGTTCTAATAGGTGCTCTGCAGACAGAGACGGACCCCACCAACACACAGCTCATTCTGGGTATCTGGTGGATCTATCTTTTTCTATGTTCTCATTAATTTAGCCTTTGTACATTGTTTGATTTCATATTACCTTCCTCTTGTGTTATTCATCTGCACCCCCTCCAATTCCCCTACAGGTGCAATGCTAAATATTGTTCAAGATTCTGCACTGTTGGAGTCCATTGGTGCACAGACTGAAACTGTAAGGCTTATTGCATTTTTTATCTATTATACTGATTAGAATTAAAGATGATGCAACTAGAATTTTGTCCTGTGTATCTTAATGGCTGTGTTTGGTGGTTGTAGGGGAGTATTGATGGGAGCCATGTGTCAGCCAGGGGCCAGAGTCACAGCCGCACAAACAGTGGCATTAGTTTCAGCAGTGGGGGCAGCACAGAGGCCACCAGCCCGGACTCAGAGCGCCCTGCCCAAGCTCTGCTTCGGGACTACGGTAAGACAAGCTGCTGCCATTATTTCCATGCCCAGTGAAACAACAAATTTGAGCTTTGGAGGAGTCCTTCTCAACCAAGTACATACTTGTTGTTGAATGTAAAATGATGGACTTATTAAATTAACATATTTGCTTTTTGTCGCTAACTTGGTTAAGGTGGTATGCAGGGTTAGGAAGCATTGGGTAAAATGCCTTTGTAGGTAATATTGTGGATTTTGATTTGATGCTGTGACTGAGCTTATGACATATGTCATTAGTTCAGCAGTGCCTTCTTTGATAGGGCTAAGTGATGCAAAAAAATGTGTTGGACACTGGCATGATTTAAATCCAGAAATGTTTTTACGTCTGTTTGGAGCAGGGGTGGGCAATTAATTTTTAGAAGGGGCAGATGAGAAACCTGAACTGTGCTGGAGGGCCGAAACCAAAGATTACAGAAAAGCAACACACTTGCATCACATGAACAGAATAAAATTATTTTTCATTCATGTGCTGATTGACCTCACATGGGCCAGACGGGTATGCACAAAGGGCCACATGTGGCCCCTGGGCCGCAAAATGCCCTGGTCTGGTCTGGAGGATGTTAGAATCAAGGTATTTGCTTAAAAAAAGTCTTGATGAAATACTTGCACAATAAATTAACACTTTCTCTTATTGTTCTCTGTCTTAAGTAGATATTATACAACATATAATATGTTATATCACTCCTGTCTTTATGTTGTTGCAAGTGATGTTCAGTTGATTTTTGATAAAGCTTAACGCAATCTGTCAAAATGCAACTTGATCAGGCCAGGTCTAGGAAATTGGCCTGGAACATCCCCTCTATTCAGTTTGTCCACTTGCCTGTAAGTTTGTATGAATAATGATACATTTATTTGACACATGACAATTGTAAAAGTGCAAGGTAGTTTTTTCAATTTAAAAATACAGCTCCCACTTTCCATACCAATTTGGATTTAATTGGAAAGGCGTTCGTATTAGTTCCTGTGGGCCAGGATGGCAGCCGTGTGCTGTTCAATTGAAAAGTCAACTCCAAAGTCTTAAATAGGGGTCGTAATTTTGCACACCAATGTTGTTTAGCATGGTTTTATGTGGTTTTTGCCTCTGCATTTTGTAAATTCATACCAACTGAATGCCCTTGGATATTATACTTTCATGAAGTATGAAGTTGTAGTTAATGTAAATAAACATTTTATCTTTATTCTCAAAAGTTTCCATCCATCCATCATCTGCTGCTTATCCTGCTGTCAGGATAAGGGGGGGATGTTGGAACCTATCCCAGCTGTCATTGTGCGAGAGGCGGGGTACACCCTGGACTGTCGCCAGTCAACCACAGGGCCACATAGACAAACAGACAACCATTCACTTACTCACTCATTCGGGGCAGTTTTCTCAATTTTTTTCCAATTAACCTGCTGCATTTTAGACTGTGGGAGAACCTGGAGGACACCCATGCAGACACAGGGAGAACATGTAAATGCCACACAGATAGTTCCCCTCGTCTGCGCCACAATGCCTCCATTCTCTAATCCAGGGCTGGGCAATCAATTTTTACGTTGGGCCATATAAGAAACCTGAATGGTGTTGCAGGGCCGAAACCAACAATGACAGAAAAAGCAATGCACTTTTACAACATTAATGGAACAAAATATTTTTCATTCATGTGCTGATTGACCTCATGTGGGCTGGACGGGGATACCCAAAGGGCCACATGTGGCCCCTGGGCGGCTGTAAATTGCCCAGGTCTGCTCTAAACTATAGCTTTTTTATCTTGTAATTTTTTAGTATATTATCAATTTCATTTTTAATTATCACATCGTAAATTAACTCATGATCCAAAATTGTGATTTTTTTATTTTTATTTTTTATTTTTATTTTTTTTTTCAAAACATTTTATTCCATTTTGTTTTTAGGTGTCAAATGATAGGGCGGAGCAATGTTAATAATACCTTATCTCCTCAGCATGTCAGAATGGATTCAACAATTGGTTAACATTGTGTGCTGTGCTGTTTTAAAATGTCTTTTATAAAGCATGCTTTCAACATTTGTAAAATTGCCTTTTACTGGGCTTTTACTACACTTTTTGGACACCTTAGCCCTAACTTGGCCATAAATGTGTTGCCTGTATCCTCATATTCTGTTTTGCTCTATTCTTTGCGGTGTTTGGTATTTTGGGGTGTTATATGATCTAGCTCTTCCAGATACGGCGGCAGGTCTGCTGGTGCGCAGCATCCACCTGGTCACTCAAAGGCTCAACTCCCAGTGGAGGCAAGACATGAGCATTTCACTAGCTGCCTTGGAACTGCTGGCAGGATTGGCAAAGGTACAGTTAATACCATTGATATTAACTGTACGATCCCATTAATATGAATTAGCTCGACAAAACGCATAAACATTGATTTTGTGTTTTGGGTAGGGGGAGGTGTAAATTGTGTTGGTGAGCTTTTGCTAAATTTCTAAGCCCTAATTTTAATGTGGAGTCTTTAAAAAATATAATTGGGAAGCAATCACACCTTTTTTGAACAGTATGCAGTGTGAACGCAAAGTCACATTCTACACTAAGTGCTTTCTCTAACATACCCAGAGAACCTTAAGAGATCAGATACTCAAAACAAATTAAAAGCCTTCAAAACTATTTTTAATAGTAATTAAATTATACAGTGTACAATGTCTATCAATTCTTTTTGTTTTTGGTTTTGGCCAGGTCAAGGTGGGGGTAGACTCTGCAGATCGTAAACGTGCAGTCAGCTCTATATGTGGGTACATTGTGTACCAGTGTAGCCGCCCTGCTCCTCTCCAGTCCAGAGACCTCCACTCCATGATTGTAGCAGCCTTCCAGTTTCTCTGTGTGTGGCTCACAGAACACCCTGACATGTTGGATGAGAAGGTGCATATAATAAAATAATATTAATGACATAATATTTCTCAGAAAAATAATTTCATTACTGTATGTTCGAGGAAGTAGTATTTTTTCAACCAATGGAAACTTTCTTTTTGTTTTGGTATAAGGATTGTTTGATGGAAGTATTGGAGATTGTGGAGCTCGGAATCTCTGGCAGCAAGTCCAGACAGGAACAGGAAGTCCGACATAAAGGGGAAAAGGAGCACAACCCAGCCTCTATGAGGGTGAAGGATGCTGCTGAGGCAACTTTGTCCTGGTGAGACATCTTCAAGTTTAAAATATTCACATCAGGAATATTGATAAAAGAATGTGTGGCTCAAGTGTACCCTATACCTTATTTTTTGGTTTATGTTGATACCAAGCCAAATGTAATAGAGACAGTAACCAATATAGATTGACACATCGGGACAGAACAGATAGTCATTTGAACAACAAGTAATAAACTGCGAGACTGAGTCAAAAATCATACAATTGTCTTATTTGAGTAGAGCACTGAAATGATAAAGAATAAGCAAAATTATTTCAAATCCCCCCTACCCAGCAGAGGCTCAATGCACCCTCGTGTCAGCAATGTGAGGATTGTGATGCTGCACTGGCCACACACTTGTATGCATGGTGAAAGTCCTGTAGCCTCATGTACAAATGATTGCACAGCCTTTATACTGAAACATGGTATATGCCCAAAACACGGAAAGTGCATACACACAGAAATTGTGTATACTCGGTTCCTGCACACCTTTTCTTGACACATCCCAACTGACTTAGAATTAAGCACAGCAGTATGTGCCAATTGGACTGCCCTGTCTCCTCCCATTAAGCAATATGGAAATGATATGGATATGGCAAGCATTCACTTTTTGTCCAAATAATAATGATAAATACTTCAGAAAGATCAACAAAGACAAAGAATTTCAAAGAATATGACATTGATGTAGTTGCATTGCAGGTGGAGCCAAGACACTATTTAATTTCCTCTGGTATAGGTAGCAAAGGAAAATATATTGAAGGGGATTGTGTGATGTGCCATGAAGGACAGCAGGATTGGCACATTGTGCCACAGTGGAAATAAAGAAAAGTGATCTGGCGTCGAAGTCAGTGTAAAAAGAAGAAGGTTGCTCCATATCAGCAGAGTGTTGTAGCCACAGTTGTCCTGTTGCTTGGTACCTGAGTGTGATGAGGACTTTGACTGGCACTGGTATGGCGCAACTTCTTCCAGTCATGCTGGGCCAGCAGGTTAGCATGGTCCCAAAAGACATGCTCCCTCCAAATTCTCCTTTTGGCAGTATCTTCTTGTGACTCAAAAACTGCCGTTGTTGTGCAATTTTGCACAACTTCCCGCAATCATTCAGAAGGCCTGCATATAAAAGTCAACATGTAGTCAACTTATATCAGCGGTTGTTTATGTGCCTCGCAGCACTCAGTGTTGTGTGTGCAGCGAATCAGAAACAGAATAAGAATCTGTATTCGTCAGGTTTCACATACAAGGAATTTACTGTGGTTTGTCAAGTGCTTTGCGGACAACATGGAATAATCATTTAAAGTAATAAAAAAGTGAAAGACACGTTTACTTGGTGGTACCAATGATTAAGTGGTGTAAAGTAGTGCAAAAGTGGTAAACAGAGAGGGGGTCGTGGGTCTTATCGATGAGTCAGGCTGCAGATTGGAAGAAGCTGCTTTGTGGCGAGAAGTTTTGGTCTTGACGGACTGCATCCTCCTGCTAGAGGGGAGTGGTTCAAACTGTCTGTGTCAAGGATGTGACATCTTTAAATGACACACAAAACCATATACATTTATTTGGAATTTAGACAGTGGCAGTCCTTTTAAGGCACAGTGTATGTGGCAAAATTATCTTATATGTGGTTTATGTAGTTTTTTTGGATATGCATGCGGCCCCTGGGGATTATTTTATGATGTGACTCCTCTTTTATATGGCCACTGTTGCATTTAAATATGAAACTTTCTTTTCGCAAAAAGCATTAGCAGAAAGTGTGAAGATCATTTAGGGATAATGCCACCACTACTGCTATTATAAAACTGTCTTGTGGAATTTGAACTTTTATTAAATCGTGACTTCAAACCATGGCTCCAGACTTTGATTGCATTTCAGTTAACCCCAGGAAAGTGAACATTTCAACTGCAAAATAACTTTGGATATACATCTTGTACATCTTGTACAACTTCCATCTATAACTTTTAATGGAATTGTTCTGTTTCGCTGCCAAAGTATTAATTTCCAGTGAGTACAATCAGTAGTCTCGGTGTACTACTGTATCCTTTCAGTTTCTCAAGTTTTTTTTAGCTATTTGTTTTCCCATGATTATCCTCAGTATCATGCAGGTTTTGGGGGCTTTCCCTTCACCCAGCGGGCCTGCTTCCACCTGTAGCCTGCTTAATGAAGAAACCTTGATTCGCTATGCCCGACTCAGTGCCACTGGAGCAAACAACTTCCGATACTTTGTCCTGGACAACTCGGTCATCCTGGCCATGCTAGAACAACCTCTTGGGAACGAGCAGAGTTAGTAGCTCTTTTTTTGTCCTACCCAGTTAAAGTTGATTGGTATTAATGTGATTAATGTGTGTGGGCCTAGGCCTGATGCTTTTAAGTTGTACAAGTAAAGACTGTTACTTTGGAACAATGAGCCATCCTGTTTCTCTGTAAATTAGAGCTTTACTGTCTTCACAGATCCCAGTCCATCAGTGACCGTTTTGATTAGAGGGACTGCTGGCAGACATGCCTGGACCATGCAGCTCTTCCACCAACCCAGAGGGGCTCGGGCAAATCAGAGGGTGAGATCTGATAGTAGACATCAGCATGCTTGTATATATTTTTGCTCTAGCAACAACACCTCCATGTTACTTACAAAAACAATTGGGCCATAAGAAAAATAAAAATGAATATTACAATATTCAGATTCCATATTCTTCCATATTAATATAGGTCACAACATCAGCATAGGTATGGGATTTTCTCGGTAAGATTCTTTAAAGTTTTAAATGCAATGCTGCATTCAGAAGCATTTAACAAGTATTTGGACTGAAGAATAAGGATTTTAGTAGTTAGAATAAATGTTCCTCATTTTTCAATAATTTTCTGCCTTTTTCCCTTTTAATGTTTTATTAAGTTTTTGTTGGTCTTTTAAGTAATGTTGCTGTTGTTTCAAATACTGTCTCGATTTTAAAGTACTTCTGTATTCATTTCTGTGCAGTTTCTTTCTTTTTCTCATCAATAAAGTGGCAATTTGTCATTCATTCTCAATGATGATTAAAATATTAATTTATTCATGGCATTCCTCAAATTTGTATAAAACAATCATAAATGCCCCAAATTTCATTTTTGAAGTTGAAAAAATCGGTCATGTCTTCAAGGCCACTGTAAATTTTTGTATCATCAGAGAAACATTATTGGGCCCCGAGGGGCAATTGGAGGGCACAAGGGGTAGCATAGGAACATGAAAGCGGATTTTTTAATGCAATATCTATAACATCTCTAAATATCTAAATAAAAGTATACATAAATAAAGGCAAAATAAAAGATGATATAAAAGTATATAAGAAATTAAAATGAATAGTAAATATAATGAAAAATAGAGTGAAGTAACTTGTAAATAAACTGTACACTGTGGAAATCACTGTACATCTGTACAAGTGGCTGTACAGTTATTAAATAACTGTACATCTGTACAAGGGCAGAAGAAAACTGTACATTTGAGCGGTGCGCTCTGCATTTAAACAATAATATAGCAATTTCCTCTATTGAAAAATTCACAAGTACAATATTTCAGATGGTAGCTCAAATTTCTACTCACTACACCACCTTGTCTGTCAACCTCTCCCCTCCCACAGCAGGTGTTTGTTCCTGAAGGCCGCCCAACTCCCAACAATGATGTAGGGATCAAGTATAATGTCAAACAGAGACCCTTTCCTGAAGAAGTAGACAAGATACCTCTTGTCAAAGCTGATGTCAGTATCCCGGACCTGGATGATATTGTCAGCAAAGAGGTGTGATAATTTTTCACCCAGAACCATGTCATTGATCTCTAATCCTCAATCCACTCTAATCTCAAGATGAAATCATTCTAAGAAGGCCTTGTGCCACAACAAAGCTATGATAGAGCCAAGCTGTCAATGAGTAACCATATTATTTGTTATCATGCAAACTCAGGTGTGTTGTATGGGCTGGCCAGATGAATCAAGAGCAACAAATACACTGAGTAATTTCCCACATGTGAGTTGTTCAAGCGCTGCCATGCCGCCAGGGTGTCGATTGGAGGGAAAATGTCTTGTCACCTGGTGGAGTGAAATACATTTGATTTTTTTTTTTGCTTTTCATAATCCAATCCAGTCATCTTGCAAAACCACCAATAATAATTGTAATGATGCCAAACCATAACAATGAAACATCCTAACAAATCCTAACAAATGAAAACAGGCTTTCAAACCAACACAATTGTCTAATTTTTGCTCTTGATTGTATAGCGGAAGAGAAGATGAGGAAATGACCACTAATTCCTTAACATTCTGAGGTTATTTTTTTAAAATGACAATTAGCCACTGGGGACGCTTGGAAGATACTACTTGTTTATGGGATTGTGCATTTAAATCTTGCAATCATTGACATTAATTCATTACTTGTACTCTTAAAGTTCTGTGCCAAATTTTTCTTTTCAGCTCGAAATTCAACATGACAAGCTGCGCATAATGATGACTAAGCAGACTGAGTATGAGAACTCCCTTGAGCGACATAGTGAGGAAATCTGGAAGTCCAAGCCTTTTCCTGACCCACGGACAGACTGCAAACCCCCGCCCCCCTCACAGGAGTTTCAGACAGCACGCCTTTTCCTCTCCCACTTTGGCTTTCTATCTTTGGAAGCACTAAAGGTTGGTATCACATAGCTTGTTATAAAATTATGTTGACAAGTCTGCAAAATAACAGTGCAAGGGCTGGCTGCTATATTGAATATGGGTATGTGGAGATTACATATCACTTTTTTCTTTGGTGAATTTGCTTGTTTGTAGAAAATATTGGGAAAACATTATCAATAAGATGAAACATTTATATAGAAAAATCAGCAAACAAAACTCTGCCAATCAGTATGAAAATATTTGGCAATTAGCAGCACATGGCATGAAAAATAGCCAAAACAAAGAATTATATCATTTTAAATTACTCTGTAATTACTGAACGTAAGTTTAAAAAGTTATATCACTTATGCCGTCAGAATTAGCAGGGACCTGAGCAACTAATGTGTTTTGTGTGGCAGTACCGCTTTATCCTTCAAGAGGTACTAAAGAGTCACTGAGCTATGTATGTGTCACAGAGTAGTAATAATAATAGTGCATTGTATTTGAAGGCGCCTTTCTTGACAATCAAAGACACCGTACAGACTCCACTTTTACAGACAACCCCTGTTATTCTTTTATTGACAAAAAATCAACAGAATTTTTTTCTTTCCATCAGAGGGCCGGTACATGTTTGATATTTTGGAGATAAAATTCAAAGGTCTAGACTGAAATGGTTTGAAATAGACTGAAATAGACATGTACAGATGAGGGATGGTGAATTTCAGAGTAGATCTTGAGATTGGAACTGTCTTTGAGTAATACTAAAAAGGAGATTTAGGGGTGAAGTGAAAGAGAACGGTTGGGGAAAAGATGATGCAGAGGATTTGCTGTGGTCACCCTTGATGGGAGTAGCTAAGAGGAAAAGAAGAGAAGCTCTGAAAATTAATCCAAGATTTATGTTTATCCTTTTATCATTGATAGGAGCCCAACAACAGTCGCCTACCTCCTCATTTGATTGGCCTGGAGTCATCTTTACCAGGGTTTTTTGATGACATCAGCTACCTTGATCTGCTTCCCTGCCGACCTTTTGACACTGTCTTTATTTTCTATGTAAGCGCTGGACAAAAAAACAGCCATGAGGTGATTAAATAACTAATTAAATAATGTAATTTATTGAGTGTACCTATTCTCACTGCTTGAAATAATCTGATGTTGTTTGTGTCATTCCATTAAAATATCTGCTAATTATTACCTCTTACTCTTCTTTTCAATCAGATCCTGAGGAATGTGGAGTCATCTGCCAGTGTCCAGCCCCACTTTTTGGAGTTCTTGCTTTCCTTAGGCTGGCCTGTGGATGTGGGACGCCACCCAGGGTGGACAGGACACCTCGATACCAGCTGGTCCCTCAATTCATTCTCCAACAATGATTTACAACAGACAGGTTAGGTGTTAAGTCTACTGTACAATTGCCACCAAACATGTGAACATAAAATAATTTCAATATTCTTATTATTAGAGCCTATATCTAATTTAAAATTCATTTTTTAGAGGAAGCAGCTACTCCTGAGGACACTGGGGGCTCAGTGTTTAACGGGGATAAGAAAGTATTGTACTACGCCGACGCACTGACTGAGATTGCCTTTGTTGTTCCATCTTTAACAGAAAATTCTGGTTTGTTTTCACAACCTGAAATAGAATTTATGTGAGGTTAAGATTCCAAAGACTTCTGTGTTTGTAACATTCTCTTCCCATACCCAGAGGAGTCATCAGTGCACAGTGACTCCACAATGGAGGCAGACACAAACACAGACCTTGTGCCTGGTTTACTCAAGCAACCCAATCTCACGCTAGAACTCTTTCCTAATCATTCTGAAAACCTGGAGTCTGCCAAAAAGGTAAAGTCTGTGTGGTGTGGATTGATCCTACTTTACACTGATTTTAAAATTTGTGGGGTTTCTTTAACACTTCTCATTCCTGTAGCTGAGTCCTTTGGTAAAGAGCAAGAAATCTTCAACCGGAAAGTCTTTCCCACCACTGGGTCCTGAGACCAAGGTGTTTGTGGTGTGGGTTGAGCGGTTCGATGATATTGGTAGGAAATATCTTTCTATTGACCTGCCCTGCCATATCAAAAATGTTAAAATATGTACCTGAGGCCAAAAATAATTATATTTTTGGGGAAATTATGTATGTGTATTTTCATTATTTATTTAACAGGAAACCTGCTTTAGCAGGGTGCTATGATCTAGCCTGTCTTTATTCAATCCATTTTTAGATACTAAATCAACCTTCAACATTGGGAAGAATCACTTCTTAATAATTGATAGATTACAGTTGAATTGTCCAAGATTTTATTCTGTTTAGTTAAAGTATCGTATTGTACTGAATTTAGTAAAGCTATAGCTGTAAATATTGGTGGTTAAAAATAAACAATCAAAGTTTACAACTGCACTGAGATGTTCACAAATGTTACTGTGTGTGTTTGTGTGGTTTTAGAAAACTTCCCGTTATCTGAACTCTTAGCTGAAACCAGCACAGGTTTGGAGGCAAGCATGAGCAACAGCACTTCCTGCAGGTACTTCAAGTTAACATTAACAGTTTTTTGCCGCTATGAAAAATATATTTTTTTGTCAATTTTTTTTTTGCTTTGCTCAGATGCAAAAAGAAAAAGCAAACAAGTCCTGAGTGCAAACAGACAATTCTGCAGAACAGCATGAGCTCTGGCATAACAGGGAGTGCAAAACAAACATTGGTGCAAAACAGGAAGTGCAACCTGCAGCATGCACAAGAAGACAATGAAAATAGCCTGTGGCAGAGCTGGGGCTGCTGAGAGGGGTGTGAAAGTGGTTAACAGGAAGATGTGGCGAAGTGTACTCCAAATGTTGTAAATATTTAAAGGCTCCAGTAATCTTCCTTAGAGCTTTATTGTAAAGAAATTGGATGAAGTGAAGCCACAGACCACAACGCTGAAACTAGAAACTGGCTGTTAACATGTAAATGAGCAGAGCCACATCTGGGACCTGGCCTTCTCTGGTAACCGCTTATTTTATGATAGCATTCCCTTTTTTCCTGAGTTCCCAGGTCCCATTAAAGATTATCATTTAGAGCAAAGGAAAATCTGCATATAAAATATTGACATTTAAATAATGCAGAAGAGTAGAGCAGTCTATCTCCAATTAATCTATCTCCAATATCACTGTATGCTTAGGTGTGAGAGAAAAACAAGAAAATTAGATTAGTCTCTCCAGCATATGAACCAGTATGCTTGTTTAGTTTGCTCTCCAACTTTTTAGGACAAATAACATTTTGTCACAATATGTGTTATATTGATATGATATAATGAGATCAATAATATTGTGTGCTATTGGTCTTGATGACAACAACCCTGTGCTAATGATTAATGGGTCTGTTTCCCAGCCTTATTGCAGAAGAGTTCAAGTTGAGGGGGCTCACAAGTCTTCCTGTTGGCATCTTCATATGGTTGTGTATTTCTGAAACATAATTGCAGTTTAATCTGTCAACAAACATGTCAAAGCTCAGTTATCAATATATGTTACTGCCATATTGCTTTGTACAAAAATTTTGGGGGAAAAGTAGCTGTGGAAACTGTAGAGCTGAAGAATGCAAAAATTGTAATCTTTTATTTTTGAAGTACAACAGCTTACCATGGTAACAGATTTTATTTTCTTCTGAGAAAAATTAAAAAGTAGGATCATGCGATATGATCTAATGTTAATTACAAAATGATTAGATCGCTATGCTTGCCAACAGATCAATAACAGAAATTCTTACCTTCCTTCACATCCTTGCTCTGTTTCCTGTTCCTGCCACAGGTCGGGGCTACTAGAGAAGGATGTTCCTCTGATCTTCATCCACCCTTTGAAAACGGGACTTTTTAGGATCCGGCTGCATGGGGCTGTTGGCAAGTTTGGCATGGTGATTCCCCTGGTGGATGGCATGGTGGTCAGCCGTAGAGCACTAGGTAGCACGAGCACCTCACATGAATCTATCTTGATACTGATCAGTGATTAAGAATTTAAAGTGCCATGTATTATAAGCTGCCATTATAGTCTGTCAACATTTTTCAACATAAATGACATGCAACTTTTGTATTCACTACCTGACGTCATTCAGATCACATTTGTCAGCAATAATAATGTTAAAACAGCACAAAATTACTCAAATGATTATATGAAATTAAATAATAGATAGAAATAAATTACCAAGCAATTACATTTATTTTTCTTGAGAGGCTCTCATTTGACTCATCTTCTGTCCTCCCAGGTTTTCTAGTGCGGCAAACAGTCATCAATGTGTGCCGACGGAAACGTTTGGAAAGTGACTCGTACAACCCACCACATGTGAGGCGGAAGCAGAGAATAACTGAGATTGTCCAACGTTATCGAAACAAGCAACTGGAGCCAGAGTTTTACACTTCTCTCTTTAATGAGGTGGGAGACGGAAAGCCCCACCTCTAATGGCCCAACTTGTCAAAACACTGGCTCATAAGCGCACACTACAAACACTCATGCTACACTCTTGTACATCAGTTCCATACACACACACAAACACACATGCGTGTGCGCACACACACAGAATCTTTATATTTATACTGTACTATTTTGTTATTTATATGAATACATATATCAACACTGTCTGCCTTTGACTCTTGATGGCAAAGTGCGAGAGAACCATGCCAAGGTGGGAAAGCTACGTCTCTATTTCACATTGAAGATTTGAATGACTGAATCTCAAAGGTGACTGTCTCCTCATTTAAGTTCATGCTTTGTGGCGAAAGACTTTCTGCTTTTCTTTTATTGCAATACAATACTTACACTGTTGGTCATTTTGAAATGATAAGAACCTCATTCTTTTAAACCCATGTGATATGACTGGATTTTCATGATCGGTAACACGCAGTTATGTCCAAAATCCAGAGCTGAATTTTTGGGGGATTCAACAGATTCATGGTTGGATTTTTTTGCCAAGGAAGCCATACAAACATCTCAAAAAGTTTAGCCTCACTACTTCTTTGAGTCCGAATGGAAAAGAAATTGATTGACAGCGTTTGCCGTATTTCACAGCAAACTGTCATTTCCACTCAGACTCCTGCTGACGTCTTCCTAGTGCGCATGCTCATTCAGCTGACAGAGCACACAGATGTTCCTGTTGATATTTATTTATTTTATCCTCAAGAGTATTTGTTTTGGACTCCTGTGTTGATTTACTGTATTCAGATGTCGTGTTGCACCTGAACTTAACAAACTCAGCAGCTACATGTACAGTATGCTGCCATTAAGACAGTCAAATAACTGATATGACAAGGTGTCACAATATCACTAAAAACTACAGTCCTCCCAATACAAAATATTTTGCACCTACTAGATAAGACAAAGTAAATTAACAAGATTTGTTAGTCAAATTAAGGATGAGTATCCAAATTGCTCTTTATAATTGATGTAAGATTGACATTAATTCATATTTGAGATTAGCAACTTAAAATATCAACGAACCATCAACTAGGTCAGTATCTGAATCAAATATATGACATCAGGTACATGTCATAACCATATATACGGTATATATGTATGAATGTATATGTTTGTGTGTATACACACACACAGGCACACACACATATATGTACATAGATTAATATTCCATTAAGATTTAGATTACCATATCAGTTCGACCTACAAAAATCCCCAATCATAGCTTTAAAGATTACTTTTACATATATCCCTCAATGAATGAGAATCTGAGGGTTATTCACTTTGCATTTTCCTATGTCCAGCCAAACCACTTGTTTCCTTTGAAGATTGGAGACAAAACAGTTGATTGATAAAAAGTTAAAAGTGCTCCTGTTTTTGATGGTAGGTTGATATGACAAGAACACACATAGACAATGTCTATAATACTAAACACCATCAGCACAGAAAGTGTGTGTGGCTCTTTTTAACTAATCCATCAGGATGCATGCATTGGCCAAAACACTCACTGTAGCTAAAAGTATTGTACATAACTTTTATGTCGGATGAGTTAAGATTCTAGAAAGACATTTGTGTCTTTCATGTTTGGTTCAGGTTGCAGAATTGTGCAGTTTGGTCTTCATACACATTTTTGTAGCTCTCACAGTTTGCTTAACTTTGTTTACTGACTGAACTTTGGCTTTCAAACTGTCACTGTCTGCCTGTAAACAATGTGAATTTATTGATCACACAGACCAAACAGGACACCCCTGGTTTCTTTTGTTATATCAGAAAGTCTTAATGCACTGAGCACATTTTACGTTTATTTTCTATTCTTTCTAGGTTACCATACATGGCTTTTTGTGTCTTTTTGCATCTGTGAACGAAACCCCTGCTGAAAGAATAGTTTTATCTTGTGAAATATAAATGAAGAGGTGTAGTTGAGTTTTTAACCTATCCTGTCTCAAGTGTGACTCACTTTTTATGATGGTGCGGCCACCCTGGCCCATTTTTTGGAGGGAAATGCATTTAAACAAGCTTCAAAGAAACTACATACAATCAGTCATGCAACGTATCCTATGTTACTACTCTGCTGTGTCATATTTAAAGATTTTTCATGTACAGGAGCAAAGGCTGATATGTAAATATATGATAGTGTAAGGCATTTACAAGCTGTCTGTTGCATTCCTCCTCAGAAAGCAAGGAACGTTTATGTATGTCGGTGTGGGAGGATCACCATGGGTATTGAATGTAACATGCATCAATTAAAACTCTTGACATTTTAATTTCTCCCATTTGCATTGTTTGACTCTCTGTTCACAGGATGCTTATTATGAAAAATAAAATCTGCTTCCACTTTTAACTGTTTATTTCCTCCAGAAGCCACTTTGGTTCAATATTTCATTTTAAAGAAGGGTGAGGCCTTCACAGTCTGCTCAGTGGTTACTGAAGCCTGCAAAAGCGGGAGGATAGAATCTGTAACTGAATCTGAAGTTTTGAACTGAGTATTAGCCCAGCTCAGCTGGAGATGTAACATGCACAGCCTTCTTTCCTGATCTAAGGAAGAGGCTGATATGAGATTTGTCCACTCCACACCTTACTATCAAGCAACCTTTATCCGGTGACTGATTTCCTGTATTTATTCATTATCAACAGAAACACCTGTGTTAATTTAGGCCAGGCCGTTTGATTAAGTGTACGAGTATGATTACCTTTATTTACATGCATTCATACAAACAGGGACTGATACAGTTCTCTTAACACTTGGGGGGGTAGGATAAATTAATCCGAGACTTTGTACAAAGCTGTTACAAATAGAATTCACCATGCAAATGTTACTTGATGCCCAATGAGGATATACCCAGCCAAGAAAAATCCATGTTTCTCTGTAACTGAAGGAAAGTTATGAAAATATTGGTTTTTATCCTGTATCCGTCAACAACCTGTCCCAATGCCCTCTCATGACCGCTCCTTTGTTTGAGTGAGAGCTGTACCGCCTATGTCCGCCAGGGGGCGCTTTCCTGACAGTTATAGAAAAGACCGCATGTTGAGATTGCAGATGAATGATAATTGATCGCTTTAAAATGTATCGTTGTCAGTATTTTTTTATCGAAGGCTGGTGAACATAATTTCAAATGTTTTAATTTATTTCTTCAACAGCTAGGAAACAACTAACCAACTCATAAAACCAACCCTCATTATGGCCTCACCTATGTTTAAATATGGTAGTCTATTATGATAAAGTACGGGATTTAAGATACCTGAAACTGATCATATCTGATGCACTGCAGTCTCATCAAAGCAAAAGGTAATGGTTTTCTATTTAAACTGATGGCACATTTTCCTATTAATATGGGTCATAACTGGGCTGCGGACCTTTCAGAAATGAAATGTAAAGGAGGGAAATCCGATCAGCATGGCACAGTAGTGAAGACCCGCGTTTTGTTAAACACAAAGTTAATAGTATGTTATTGCGCGATGCAATAAAATTGATGTGGATTTGAGGTGAGTGGACTGATTTTATCATCTGATCGGTGTCTGTGTGCCACGATTTACGCGCGTCTCAGTTCGTATTGAGGCCCCGAGCCCCCCCTCCCCGTAGCTCACATACATGAATGGCGTGTGTGTGTGTGTGTGCGTGCGTGTGTGTGTGAGAGAGAGAGCGAGAGCGAGCGTCTGCGCGAACGCGCCCCCCCCCCCCCCCCCCCCCCCCCGCCGGGGGGCCCCCCCAGTAAGCCCCCCCCCCCTTTTT
>CAAKHD010004242.1:207945-218665 GCA_901007705.1 Fistularia tabacaria | reverse complement strand
GGGGGGGGGGGGGGGGGGGGGGGGGGGGGGGCGCCTGCGCCGCCCCCGCCCCCCCCCCCCCCCCCCAGCCCCGCTCAGCTGGTGCGCCCGCACAGTAGCGCTCACCGCTTGTTTTGCGACTTCGGTCGAGCTCCGTTCAGCAGCGTGCGGCGCCTCACCGTGCATCTCTGTTCCCGGGGAGCCCTTCGGACACAACTTGCGGCCGCATGATGGACTGAAGCCACAAATCCGCACAGCCCGGATACTCGAGAAAATAAGCATATTTCTGAAAAGAGCGACCTTTGCGAGGATTGAATAACCGTCATGCAAGAGGAAGACGGGCATCTGGAGAACGGTATCCACACCGTCAAGGATTCGGACCGACAGCAGCGGCTCCGGCTTTGTGTTTTAAATGAAATAATCAACACCGAAAGGGATTATGTTCGGACTTTGCTTTTCCTTCAGTCGGTAAGTTTAATGTCACCTCTTTGGTGTCTCATGTTCACGTTGGTACTTGGCAGTAGCGCACGCTGGATCACACTCTCAAATTCCGAAATTTGAATTCCCCTCGATTGTTTAGAGGGACATGCTTTTTCAAAATTTACTAAGTGGCCTTTTCCATACGGCCGACTCGCTCTCTTGGATTCGGCACCTATCTAGATATACATTTCGGTACACGTTGCGTGTTTCTCACATCTATTTTGTTTCACTTCCCCTCCCCCCGCGACGGTGCTGTCCTTTAATCACCAGAAATTTCTATGGGGTTTGGAATCGCTCTCTTATTTGCTTGTTGCTCAAATTTCCTCTCATCTGCTTTTGTGGTTGTCAATGAAATCCCGCAATGGTAAACAACTATGGATGCACACTTTCTATCGCTGTGGGTTTTTAGAAAAAAACCCAGTTTGGGACTCCTCAGAGGGCAGCAGGATTTGAGTGCAGACTCACCTTAGCCACGCTGTTGCAGCTCAGACAAGGTCAAAACTAGTCACACCGTGGGGCTTGAAAGGCGACATTCACACTTTCAGTTGTGTTTGATACTGAGGCTAAAGGCGACCAGTTTGCTCTATTCCTTCTGCAAACAAATAGATATTCATTGGCATTCGGAACCTTCACACCTTTCTCTCCCCAGAGCAGACAGATAAGAAACCTTTAACTTAAGTCACCCACCCCCACTCATTGTACTTAAGCTGTTCATAATAGTAATTGGTAAATATAGACACTCCTGTCAAATACATTGATGGATGACTGCCATTTGCAGGTAGATATTCAACATATCTAAATTCACTGCTATATTTTTGCTGCCTGTTTTACCTTCCTCGTAATCCTCAGTTCGTGGACACTGCAGGTGGTCTCTGCTTCCAGCTGCGATCAGTTCATGAGTGGTTGACTCCAAATTGGCTGTAATTTTTTTTATTGGAATTCTTTATTGCTTGTGGTTAGGGTAATCTACTTCCTGTCGTACCCTCAAAAACCAGGTCCACAGGTCTGGGTCAGCAAACAAAACATCGCCCTTGTGTCCCTTTATTCATTTTCCACCATGAAAAAATAGACTGTTTCTCTGAGTGTAATCATGTGTACTTGTAAACAAAAAGGTCCACTTTTATGAAACTTCTTAGGATCCAGTGCATCTTCCTATTTCAGCATTAGGCAAGTCTTTGTTAGACACGGTGCTAGTTTCCGCTTTCTCTTGTTTTGTCAGATGCTTTGGAACTTCCTCAAAGTTCTTTGAATCATTTTGTCCTTCTTAGAGTTCATGGTAGTGAAGTGTAACGAATATACAAAACCAGCATGCCATCTCTGTATCAGCGGTGCGGGACTTCCTCAGAGATCCGCTGATAAAATGGATTGAAGTGTTCCAATCGCGTTTGGAAAAAAAAAAAAAAAAAGGATCAACAATTTGGGGCTATGTAGCCGTGTGTCTGTCATCTGTTACATAAGAGTCAATCAGTGCCAATCATCTATAACAAGGCGACTCAGGCAGTAGAGGGACAACTTGGTCCCCTCCACCCCACCCATCCACACTGACAAACCCAGCTCTGGTATAATGGTAAAGGCGAAAAAGATTTGTCAGAGAAGTCTGGCTTTTCTTTCCTGTGGGGATCTGAAAGCTGTCATTTCCACCCACCCAACCCCCTCCTGCCCGTCATCGCCTCAATTACCGTTTCTTGATTTAAGCCATACGATGATTCGCCCAACTCCTGTGGGAGGGGGGTTCTGTTATCACCGCTGCCTATAGAATACAATGACCTTTACAATGCTGAGACTGCAGCCAATTCAAACATGCCAAGATTTAGTCC
Source organism: Fistularia tabacaria (assembly GCA_901007705.1). NCBI lineage: Eukaryota > Metazoa > Chordata > Actinopteri > Syngnathiformes > Fistulariidae > Fistularia > Fistularia tabacaria. Next base: position 216,389 of record CAAKHD010004242.1, on the reverse strand, counting down.
CTATTTTCCTTGTCATGATAAACATACAAGGTTTTTGTTGGATTCGGGGCAACCTGTGGCAAGCAGCCACAACAACTCTTTCAAATGTGCAGCCTGTTGATAAAAACTTGTTCTCTGGTATCCACCTCAAACACAAAAGCTCTTATTTTAGTTTGACACAGGATGTGTCATGATTTTATTCTTCTATCATCTTGTCCGCAGTTCTCTCTGCAGGCCACAGAAGATGGATATTTCTGCCCTCATTAAAAGTCATCTTCACATGTGTTCACATACTCTGTGAGCATGACGTGAAGCCAAAGAATCCTGCTATGCTCTCATGTACCCTACAAAAGATTGTGCTTGGGATTATACTGATAGATATTGAATTATTTCGATTATTTTTATATAAGAAATGGGTAAAATCCATGTAAAGAATGGCTCCTTTGCATGGAAAAAAAGAATCATTTTTTATGTTTGAGACAACTTCTTCTGTAAAAACAATACAAAGGAGCTTTAAAAAAAGACGGATTAAAAGATACATCGAAATTTGAATAATCAAATAACCAAACAAGCAAACAAACTGAAAACAAAACCCTTCCTAAATACAAAACACAACAGAACAAACAAAAAAGTCAAAACAGGATCAAGTAGGATTTATTGGAAAAGGTAGCAAGAAATCAGAACAAATTCACTTGTGGTGAGTATCTGACACGCAGTTTCCATATCTACTTTGATCTATATTGATTTTGTAAAAGACAGCTGATTACTTTGATGACAATACTTTCCATATATCCTGGCTTCAGTTGTGTAATCACACATATGAAGTTGTCAAAATCCACTGAATATCCATTTTGAGGACACATTGTCACATCAGGGAACGGCACTATCAACTGCTAAAGATGAATATGAACATTCAAACCAAGGAGGACAGAAAATTCATTCCTCCTCTGCTAATCCCTCACAATCTCTCTTTCCATAGTCCAGCCATTTCTGCTCCTCATCCGTCTTTGGCAGCAGAGGCCTTATCACATTCAGCTCATTGTATTGTTGATAAAGGAATTCTTGGTGTCCAAGACTTATGGGTTTAGTAAAGATAAAGTGATTGGGATAGGGGGTTTGGCGGATACTTTGTCACCCACTATGAATCAGTGAAAAGCAATGATAGGGAATAAGAAGTGCTGTATGTGTGTTCTGGAGATGTCTTCACATAGTTCAATGTGGCAGCTCCTAAGAATGCGTGCAATATTTACGCATCAGTCGTGGGTTAGATGGAAACGGGGATTCAGATAGTGTGGCGGCCAAACACATAGAGGCGTTTTTCTGCAGGGATTGAATTGCACCTATGATCAACCCACACTGTGTTGTATGCAGTTCCAATGCAACGAGTTTCTGTACTTGATTCTGAACAGAGGTAAAGACAATCAACCTGTCAGACGAATGTAATTTCCTGGTGTTTGTGTTGTTTAAACTTTTTTTTAATTAACAAACTATTCAAGTTATTTGTAATATCTGGTAATAATTGATGTTTGGAGGGAATGATAATGGTCCTGAAAGTGTTTGATATTGATCAATTAGATAAAATTTGAGCCTCATTTAAGAGTGCAGAACTTTGGTTAATCTGTAACAACCAACTGCACTGGATGTCAAGTTTATGGGAGATAATTTTTCATTCGAGTCCAGTGTTGTCTTTTAAACAACACAATATCGGAAGATGTTCATGTTAGGTTGCATGGGGGCTAATTGTTGGACATTTGAAGGAGATGTTTTTGATTCATCAGTCACATAACATAAAGCTACAGCTGAAAAGCAGCACAAGATCTTCTGCAGTACCGACAGTAAATCAAATAGTCAGCATTAGACTTCCTGTTGTGCAATTTCAGCCATAAGTCAAGATCTGAGCAGTACAAGGACTGCTAAGAATGTAAATACAACAAACTGTTCATATCATTTGTGTGTAAAATATTGGTTCGGAAAGTTTCCGGATTTCACAAACTCTGGTGACAAAAGAAGATCAAGAGGACAAAAGCAGAGCAGAGGACGAAGTGGTGGAAGCTGAAAGGGGAGGAGTGTTGCATGGTTTTCAGGGAGGAGATGAGAAAGGCTCATAGTGGCCAGGGAGAGCTTCCAGATGACTGGACAACTACAGCTAATGTGATCAGGGAGACAGGTAGGAGAGTACTTGGTGTGTCGTCTGGAGGGAAAGTAGATAAGGAGACCTGGTGGTGGAGTGAGGAAGTGCAGAAGTGTATCCAGAGAAAGCGGTTAGCGAAGAAGTTGGACACTGAGGGGACTGAAGAGAACTGACAGGAGTACAAGAATATGCAACATGAAGTAAAGATAGAGGTAGCAAAGGCAAAACAAAGGGCATACGATGACTTGTATGCTTGGTTGGACAGTAAGGAGGGAGAGACTGATTTATACAGGTTGGCAAAACAGAGAAGTGGAGACAGAAAGGATGTACAGCAGGTCCTGGTGATTAAGGATAGAGAGGGAAATGTATTGACAGATGCTAGAAGAGTGATGGGAAGATGGAAAGAGTACTTTGAAGAGCTGATGAATGAGGAAAATTAAAGAGGGAAGGGTAGAAAGGTGACTATTGTATTCCACAAAGTAGCAGAGATTAGTAAAAGTCAAGTGAGGAAGGCCTTGAAGAGGATGAAGAATGGAAAGGCAGTTGGTCCAGATGATATTCCTGTGGTGTGGTGGAAGTGTCTAAGAGCGGCAGCGGTAGAGTTTCTGGGTAGATTATTCAGCAGGCTCTTGGAGAGAGAGAAGATGCCTGAGGAATGGAGAAGAAATGTGATGGTGCCCATTTTTAAGAATGGGATGTGCAGAATTGCAATAACTATAGGGGGATGAAGTTGATGAGCCATACAATGAAGTTATGGGAAAGAGTAGTGGAAACTAGACTGAGAGCAGAAGTCAGTATTTGTGAGCAGCAGTATGGTTTCATGCCCAGAAAGAGTACTACAGATGCAGTATTTGCTTTGAGAATGCTAATAGAAAAGTACAGAGAAGGTCAGAGGGAGCTGCATTGCGCTTTTGTAGACCTAGAAAAAGCATATGACAGGGTGCTGAGTCTAGAGTTGCAGAGAAGTGTGCCAGACTGGTGCAGGACATGTAGGCTGGCTGTGAGACAGTGGTGAGGTGTGCTGTAGGTGTAACAGAGAAGTTCAAGGTGGAGGTGGGACTTCATCAGGGATCAGCTCTGAGCCCCTTCTTGTTTGCAGTGGTGATGGACAGGCTGACAGATGAGGTTAGACTGGAATCTCCATGGACCATGATGTTTGCAGATGACATTGTGATCTGTAATGAGAGCAGGGAACAGGTTGAGGAAAATCTTGAGAGGTGGAGGTATGCTCTGGAAAGGAGAGGAATGAAGGTTAGTCGCAGCAAGACAGAATATATGTGTGTGAATGGGAGGAACCTGGGTGGAACTGTGAGGCTACATGGAGTGGAGATCAAGAAGTTGGAGGATTTCAAGTACTTAGGGTCAACAGTCCAGAGCAATGGAGAGTGTGGAAAAGAGGTAAAGAAACAGGTTCAGGCAGGTTGGAATGGGTGGGCAAAAGTTTCAGGGGTTCTATGTGATAGAAGACTGTCAGCCAGAATGAAAGGGAAGGTGTCCAAGACAGTGGTGAGACCAGTAATGCTGTACTGTTTGGAGACAGTGGCAATAAAGGAAAGACAGGAAGCAGAGCTGGAGGTTGCAGAGATGAAGATGTTGATGTTCTCTTTGGGAGTTACAAGGATGGATAGGATCAGGAATGAGTCCATCAGGGCCATAGCACATGTTAGATGTTTTGGAGAGAAGGTCAGAGAATCCAGACTGAGATGGTTCGGTCATGTACAGAGGAGGGACTATATTGGTAGACGGATGCTGGAATTGGAGATGATGCAAGGCAGGAGGTCTAGAGGAAGACCAAAGATAAGATTTATGGACATCGTGAAAGAGGATATGAAGGTAGTTGATGTGATACAGAGAATAGGGTTGGATGGAGAAGGTTGATTCACTATGGCGACCTCTGAAGGGAAAAGCCGAAAGGAAAAGAAGAAGAAGAAGTTGTACACCAATAATGGTATGTTTTGGAAGGCTGACGTTTCAGGCTGTTGTGTTTCAGGGTGTTATGTTTTGAAGTATATGTTCAAAACAACAACAGAGTTACTGATCTCATTGTAATGCAACTTTTGTTTCATCCTCTTGGGACCTGATGTTTTCTCCCCAAGGCCTATCCTTTGTAGATATAGGAGCTAATTGAATCGCAGCTGTCATTATCAAAGGTTTATTTGGAACTTCCCTTTGTGCTCTTTGAAACCTCCTGAATCTTCAGGCCAATTCATAATAATAATAATAATAATAATAATAATAATAATGACGTATACATTATTAATCCCTCGTGGCGAAATTTGTTCTGTCTTTAACCCATCATGGACGAACCATGAGCAGTGGGCATGCCGTCTACCAGCGCCAGGTGAGCAGTTAGGAGTTCAGTGTCTTGCTCAATGACACTTCGACACACTATGAGGAGCGGGGAATCGAGCTCTGCTTCCAAAGACAAACGCTCTACCTCCTGCGCCACGCTCATTCCCTGGTAATTTCCAGTGCCTAGGATGTACATGCTATGTGTCAGAGGCAAACATGGTGGGAAGAGAAGAGGGTTGGAAGTGTGATTAGATGTTTTTTATGTTATTAATCCCTTGCGTGAAATTCCTCTCTGCATTTAACCCATCATCGATGAACCATGAGCAGTTGGCAGTCATCTATCATGAGTAGTGTCCACACACCAGGAGGAGCCGCGAATGAAACCAGGAATGTTTGGTTCCAAGGACGGTCGCTCTGCCCCACACCGGTTCATCGTCTCTGAGTATTAGTTTTGGTTTAGCCATAGAATGAAGGTAATAAACTGCTTCATATTCAGCTGTGAATCGCAGGTGACAACTGCTCGTCAAGCTTGAGACATTGTCTGTTGTTTGTGTCTCAGCTGATTATTTCATCGTGCAGTAGATTAGCCAGAATTTACTTCAGAGCAGCACATTGTTGATTTAATCCTTGCAACTGGATTTTCCCTGCCACCATCCACCAAAATGTGGCCTTTCTGTGACATAAATACTGTCAGTGATGTCTTCAGCGGTCTATGTGAGGGATTTTCCTTTAAGAACATACAAATTGGGTGTGTGCTGTTTTCCCTTAGTTTTGGACCACATTGACCCAAAAAATGCTTATATAGACAACAATGGAATAAGTTCGTTAAGTAGTTCACTCTTGACTTCTCTATTTGTGAGAAGTGAGAATGGGGACCAGGAAGGTGGTATCCGAGTCGGATAATACGAAGGATCTGGAAATCCTGCCTTCTGTGTGGCTTCCTGTGGTGCAAACACAAGCGACATCACACTTTTCAACATGGTGTTTGTTAGGGCGGAGCAATACATTTCTATAGATCAAATACTTTTTAATGTGGACACTATAGGTTTTTGTTACATTAAAAACACCATACCATAAGTGTAAATAACGTATTTTTCTGTCATACGAAATTGCATCAGACAGAAACAAATTAGTGTCTGCTAAAAATGATAGATTCTAAATAAATTGCACACAGGTCATCTAAATTGACTTGCATGACCTTAAAATTACTTATAGATGAGCTTATGTGGAAAAAACAGATTTTCCGAAAACTATTAAAAATGATCAACTAAACGTCAACACAGTTTGGTTCTGTACAGTTTTTCTTAAGCCAGTTTCAAATTATATAGTTAAAAGTCAAATATGTTTTGCATTTTCATGTTTGAAATGGTTGAGAATAGGGTGCCATAAACTTTTGACTACCTTTTCAGACATCAATAAAATATTTGGTTTAGTGATATCAGTTTTTCTTCTGTGTCACCAGAGCTTCACATCTGGTTTAAGACCTCCTCACCCACAAAATATAACACATTTTTTTTTCATCCACCACTTGTCTTGTAATTTGATTTTTCTATATGTTTGCTTGCAGTCATGGTTAACTGAATGACACACAAAAGCATTGTTTGAACACCCTGGAAGAAAGTCTTGACCTTCCTCTCAAACTACAGCATTTGCCTTCCCCTATTTTCTTTTGTTTTTCCCTCAGTTTCTGTTATCCCTTCTTCATCCCTTAAGCCCTCCCTACTCTGTGGGAAAGACCGGCGTCGAGTTTCTCTGGGCTTTCTCTGGGGGCTATAAATAGCAGCAGAGTGGTGCTCTTGATTCGGCGTCTACGCTGGTGGTTTCAGCCTAGTTGAGTTCATCCAAGCTCTCAAATCAAGTAAAAACACAGGTAAAGGAGCTAAACGGCCTTGTTTAACAGCAGGTTGGAGGTACTATGACAGACGACTAAGGTATTTTGAGGGTTTTATTAAGAAAAATTGGCCGTAAACACTGTGTTTTAAGACTTAAGAAACATGAGTTTTAGTATCATTTTACGTAACCCTAATATTCGCTAATATGTAATTTATTGCAGGGAAAGTCAACAGGAAAATATATATGGATAGAGAATATCAAAAAAAAGTGGTGTTTTTTTTCCACTTGATATTCCAAAAATGAACAGTAATAATTTTAGCAAATTTACGAATCTCTAATTTTTCTTATTTATTTATTTGTTCATTTGTCCATTATTTATGTATTTCTCTATTAATTCCCCCCAATCATTAAATTCCCCTCAGATAATACTATTTAATTACTATTTATGAATTATCTTGTCTTAAGCTGACTCTATGACAAATGTGGACTAAAGCAATTCTGAACATTGTGATTGTGATTTTTTTTTTTTTTCATATCAACCGCTCATCATTTTAACGAAAAGACAGATAATCGGGTGTTTGAATGAAGCAGAAGGGACAGAATACTATTTTTTTCAAAATATACTGTTCAACAGCCATGCAGTAATCAATCATACTTGATGTTATCTTCCCATCCTACAAGCCTTGACTCCTGACATTTCAAAGTTCCTTCTGAGTTTTTCAAGTGAACAGATGTTTTCACATGACATGCAGGTCAACACATAAAACACTGTCCATGCTTTAACGCAGACACCAGAATTTACTGATCAAAGTTACTGCAGGCCCACCCTCCCATCACACTCTGGGCTTTCGGTACCTATCCATACAGCTTGAACCAGACAGAGTAAGCCATTGCAGTGTAGCTGGCTACATAACAAGGTGGGAAATACCATTTTTCAATAAAATCTTGGTGTATCTTTAGTCATGTGGTTCATAAGCCATTTCTTTGAGGCCCTAGACTGCAGCAGGAATTTTAGGAATTAGAGTTAACAAGTCTTAACCACTGAAACAACCCGAGGCATGATGTCAACCCCCCTGCACCCCTCCTTCCTTCCTAAGAGATATTTGCAGAATCGTACAGCTGTGAATTAGCAAAGGAGAAAAGGTCATGGTGGTTATGTGAGGATTTGAAACGTGTAAGCTGATTTTTTTGTTTTGGTTTAGTGAAGGTATTTCATGTGTTCGATGTAGAGTGTGTTTAATCTGTAAAAGTTAGCTTTGTGTCTGCTGGAGGAAACAAACCAGATGTTAGCATTATGCATATCAAGTTGCTGATTTCCCTGCTTTAGATATCAGACTATGCCTCTTTGCAGACCAGAGGGACTTTCACTTTTGATTTAGATGACTGACAAAAGATCAGCCACACATGTGGAAAGTTGTGTGAGTAGCTTTACGGCCAGTTGGGTAGCTGATAGAATGAATGACCTGGCATGAATCGTAAAAGTGCAGCAACATGAGATTGTGACCTGGGCAAGAATCAGGACAAGTGTGCTCTTAGAATGGAAGCCGTGCAAAGAAAGCAGGCAGCAAAGGTTGATCTCAATGCATCTTTAGTTTTGAGGGATTATCTGTGCTCCCCTGGAGACTCTGTGCAGTTTATGAACTAAGGCAGCAGCCTTTAAATGTTTGTTGGCTTTCTAAAATACAACCAGATGTGTGGCTTACGTCTGGGGTGAAAGGTCATTTGACCAACAGATAAATCACTGGACTATCATTGAACAACTTTTATTTAATCTCAGACCTGGTTTAGATTACAGGTCTGTTGAATTGTTTCCCAACCAGAGTGGGTCAGAGATGCCTGGCCTTGCGTGTGGCCTTGCCTTTACTGCGACACAGTTTTAAACAGGTTCTATTTTTATTTTAGTTCCATTCTACAGCAGCAGTATTAGATATGCAATTTAATTGAATGGTGCTGCGTAATTAATTGTGGATTATCGAACCATCTTGTTTGGCTAAAATTGCTGCTTTGTACGATCACACTGGAAGATGAATTAAAATCTGCTTCATAGTAAGTTCAGTGTTTGGTTTTTTTTTTTTTTTTTTTTTTTCATATCTCATCATGTTGGGTTTTCAATTTTTTTTTTTTTTTTTTTAATTATCATAAATAACAGTCATTGTGTCTTTGGCAAACTGGATTTGAAAAAAAAAGAATGAAAAAAAACATAAAATCT
>CAAKHD010004242.1:178991-198362 GCA_901007705.1 Fistularia tabacaria | reverse complement strand
ATTGTATGTATGCACACACAGGGGGCGGTTCTGGCACATGAGGGAGGCTACAGGAACAGAGTTTTTTTTTTTTTTTTTTTTTCATAATTTGCCTCTCCCGTATCCCTTTCTATCCAAGCCAGTTCGACATCAGGGGATGATGTAGAAAGTCAGAGGGAGGCAGGTTAGGTCCGTCAGAGACGAGTCAAGAGAAAGAAATGGGGAACAGAGAATAGAAGAACTGCAGATTCATTTCCCTTGTCTTTATCATCCTTTTTTTTTAAGTCACGCCCCTGATTGGCAGATGTGTTTGTGTGCGCACACACACACACACACACACACACACACACACACACACACACACACACACACACACACACACACACACACACACACACACACACACACACACACACACACACAGCATACGGTGAAACATCCAACCAAAGCCCCAAATTTGACACAAACCCATTAAGGTTGGCTTCAGTGAAGTTGTGTGCGTCAACATGTAGACGCTCTAACAATGAGGCAGTTATTTTGTCTAGTGTCTTATAGCTGAATGCTAAGGTGCATCGCTTCTACCACAAAAGATACACACTGCGAGCTTCAGGTGTCAGAGGACAGTGGGGAAAACAAGCTTGCCATATCATGAAATGTTTAGTAGTTTGTAAGGGACCCAGCATTCCCCCCTCAATGCCTGTCACCGTGACAAGCATATGAATGTCACACCAGTTTTTGTGTGCTCACGTGAATCATGTGTATGCTTCCTTAATACATGGTGTACATGCAATACATGTTGAATAATCAGCAGAGGGTACCTGGACTTCCTATTTTCTGCATGAGATGATTCAGGATTTCTAAAACTTTTATTCACAGCTTTCAGACATGTGACAACCCCTGGGCCATCAAGGGCAAAACCATGGCTCAGCACTGCTGTTCAGGCAAATACCCTGACAAAAAGGAATGGAAAAATAGGTCCAAATTTAAAACCACAAATATAAAGACTTAATGGGTGATCTTTCTGCAAGTACACAATTTTGGCAGTGGCATTATATTGAGAGCTACCCCCCCCCCCAAAAAAAAAAAAAAAAAAAATCAGCAGGAACAATTCTGGTGAGGACACAAAGTGAAATTTGCCCAAATTTTCTAAATGTATTTTTTTGTACAAATGAAGAGCCAAAAGAGGTCCATGGCTCTCAAAACAGTTCCCTGAACACACTGATTTTGATGTGATGCTGTAATACTACATGTGATGCTACAGCTAATCAACCTCAGGCTGATTTGGCACTGTTTCACTGTTTCCATTTCTTCGCCATCTCCCACAAAATTAAGGTACCCCCCCTTAATTTTTTAAGCTCTGTCATTTTTGCAAACCAGTGTTCTGCGTTGCAAACATCATTCATTGCCCTGCAGGGTTGGCAATCCCAGTAGGATACATTACAAATATAATGTTGGAGTATTCCGGCTGTATGTTTAATTACTACTGAGCTTTGTTGATTCAAATCACATTGTCAACAGTGAAGTTTATGATAAAATGCATATCTAAGTGTTATGTTTTTTTTTTCCCCATCCAAGGCATTTCTGCACAGAATCCAGCAAACTGCAGAAGACCAACGGTGTCTCTCACCAGAACATGTCAAGGTATTTCTTGAGTTTGACTATGTTTCAGAATGAATCTTTGAAAAACAGATCAAACAGTAATCACTGTAAAATATCGTAAAGTATCACTACCATTACCTTTTCTAAACTGAACTGCATCTTTGCCTCCCTGGACCCCTTCTATTCCCATCTGCTGGTATTTCTTTGCTCTTTCCTTGTCTTCCTTCCACCCTCCCTCCTTCTTTATCATTTCCTCCCTCTGTAACCCTTCCTTTTACATCATCTCTCTTTTTATAGATTCTGTTTTCAAACATTGAGGACATCCTGGAGTTGCACAAAGAGGTGTTATCAGCAGTAGAATCCATTCTGCAGCCTGAACCCCAGTCTCACCATGCACTGGGACATGTGTTTCTCCAGTTTGTAAGTATAGAACAGGCACAAAAACACAAAACATCCAATCTAGCACATACAATAGCATATGAACATGCTTCATGGGAGAGAATTGATAAAGAAATCATCAAATAAGAAGATAACACAGACCGAGCGAGTAAAACCTGTGAAAATACCCCTTCCCCTCGCACTTTCTCTCCCCTCAACACACACACACACACACACACACACACACACACACACACACACACACACACACAGCATCTACAACACCTCCACCCCCTGGCCTTTCTTCCTTTTCCAAAAAGGCCTGCATCCTGTCAGGCAAAACAGTCTCTCCTCTCCGACCATCTCGCCCCCCAGTCTGTGTAAGTCACTGTCTCTGTCATCTCTTTCTTTTGCCCCTCTCTACTTCCATCCTCCTCTGCAGCCCACCAATGCCACCACCACCACCCACCCACTCCCCTCTGTTTGAACTCGACTGGCCTCATGGAACAAACAAAGAGGGGTCTGTGTCCGGGGAGGAAGCGATGGTGTGTCACTCTGCGAGGGGACAATGCTTCTGCTGGTTACACTCAATCTCTTTCTCACTCTCTCTCCTTCTCTCTGTGTGTCCCTGTCTTTTTCTCACTTCGATAAATGACATTAAATATATTTCCCCCAAAGGCCCAAAACACCTTTGCTTGGAATAATAATTGGACTGGTCCATCATGCTGCAGTGAAGGTCTCTTCCCATAGTGTTTTCTCAGAAGGCAATCTCACTGCATCAATAAACCCATAGGTTTCTGCCTCTCTCCCCTCTAACTCTGCTTTCTTCAGAAGTTGGACTGAATAATCATTATTTGGCCCCTGTGTCCACAAGTTTTTTTTATATTGAAATAGTATATCTGTTTTCTTCTTGAAAATTTCTTACCAGACTTATGATAGAAAAAAAAAAAAGATTATATCCCCCATAGGAATATTTTTATTGCACAAATTGTATCCTTCTTGTTTGCAATGGTAATAGATATTCAGTATACTGCCAGAGCTCACTCAGAGACAAAATGATTTAATTCTGTAATATAACGTTATAGCTGACATTCCATTTTTCAATTGATGCCAACCATCTGTAGGAACGTGACCCAATCAGTGATAATAAGTCCAGCACCTGCACGTTGCATGAATGACCTTTAATCACAGCTGTGGAAAATTGTAAAATTGGCTGATCCAAATGTACCTTCACACATGTGTGGAGCATCTTGGTTATTCTGTCTGTCAGGGTGGAAAATTGATTAAACGAGCTCAGCACAGTTTTCCATCACTCCATGGTCAGTGATAGAGAGTTCAGTCTTGAAGGGTAATAGGGAAGCTGAGGGAAAGCTTCACTATCACCACAAATACCACCAATATGGCTTACAATTCCAAGATTTTTTTGCCACATGGTTTCATCTTGATTTGCAAAAAGTTTTTGCCGTAAAGTGACATAAACAAAGTAGGAGGGGGAGCTGTTAAAGATGATTGATATGTGTCCTCAGTGCAAAGGACCTGCCTTGTTTTATATTACTTGCTAAACTACATTGCTGTAAATATGCTGAACCTGCAACATTTTCTGCACTTTCACCCTGCTAGCTCAGAAAGGCCATATCTTTTTTCAAATGTAAAAGTTTACTGGATTGGATCGAATAGGTTGTTTGGTAATTCTACTCTTTTTTTTTTCCAAAGAATTCAGTCATTTAATTGTGTCTGGACTGTTTCATTTGATCCAACTCTTTCAATGAAATGTATACATTCTAGAGTTTGTGTGTTTGTTTTAATTTATTCCTTGTTTGTGTGTGTTTGTGTGTGTGCATGCGAACGTACGATGGTTTAATTTGTCATTCTACCGCAGTATTGAGCTTCCCACCAACCCCACCTTTATTACTGTGTATCCATGACACTTCCCTTTGCAACCCATGACCTCTTTCTCCTTCAGCACCGACACTTCACAGCCCTTTGGTTGGCCTTGTCTGGCACCCTCGAGCCATAGCCCTTGACCTCTTCCAGAGGTCAACACCATGACTGGGATTTGATTAACCTCTTTCATTGTTCTCCCAGACTGTCTGTTACTCACAGTTGAGGAAGAAAAATGAGATAGCCAAAGTCCAGTTCTGCCACGATGGCTTTGGAGGCCACAGATGTAAAAATTGCCTCACGGTTCGATTTTCAATTGAAACAGCAAATATCTCAACTCTTTTGAAGAAGGGCTTAATTTCACCAAGTGTTTTTCAGTGTAAATGCAGTGGCATATTTCATTCATTCATTATTGAGGAATAAAGTGCAATTTGTGGTCTTAACAAAATAGTCTGATTCAAAATGTAAATTTGTTTAGTCTTTGGGATTAACTGAGAAACTGCGCAAAGGTGAAAAAGTAATTACAACTTGAACGACAAATCAAAGACATCAATATTTGCACTTTCTGTGAGTGAATATGTGAGTGCTGAGCACGAAGCAACAGTCACGTCATTATGCGCTCTCTGAACTACACCCATTATGCTTTGACTGGATGTGATTTCTCAGTATGCGATACTACCCTCTCATCTCGCCTCAGGAATAACATTCCAATGATGAAGAATTTAAATAAAGCCTTATGTTTATCAAGGGGACAACCCAAGTCTAAGAGCTATTCTGGGTACAAGCAGTGTCTTTCAGAGGAGTCCTGATGTTTAATTTGACTCAGTGGAAATAAAGGTTCACATTCTGGACCCGGTGAAACGTCAAGCAATGTTCAGTGTGCCCGAGGTGGCTGAATTCCTTGTCACCTGTGGAAAGGAAATACTGGTTTTGGTTGCAAAAGAAATTGCAAAAAGGCAAGCTGTGCTTGTTTGGACTGGTGATTGAGATGTGAAATGCTTATTTAAGGTTCTGCACATACACAAAGTAAAAAGAGGATTCAACACAATAAAATCTAAATATTCAAACAGAACTACGAGCAGTAGTTCGTGTGTGTGTGTGTGTGTGTGTGTGTGTTTGACGTCACCCATTCTTGGGTATCATTTGTGTGTTCAGGACTTTTCTGGATAATTTTCAGGGCTTCTCTGTTCTTATTAGATGAATTCCTTCAAGTAATCTCTCACCTATATTTAATTAAATTGACTAAGTGTGCTATGCAGACTGGCAAAATTTTACCCAATAAGCAGAGAATTGTCAACAAGATTAATAATAGTCCAACAAGACAATCATTTTGTGTCAGGATTTTCCGTATAATACTTTATTCCAAAAAAATATGCCATCAAATCAGTCCTCAACCTTGAGTGATACACTTGAGACATTTTCTGATTAATTGATAGATTTTGACACCATTGTCTGTCAAAATGTTTGGTTATGCACAATGTAGACAAAATACATCAGGTGTCATTGTGACATCGATGTTGCTACTACTGTACAGAGGGACTTCCCTGTGATGACTGGGGATACACTCATTTGTCTATGATGTGTTATCAAGCCTGACTTTTACTATGTGGTTTGTAAATGCTGTCATTGGTCAATCTAAACCAAATAGACATGGGAATGGCGGTCCAAAAAGGCTTGGAAATTGTAGTACATTATGCGTAATGAACATGGTATCCGTTGCAACTGACACTTTTCTTACGGACTAATTAAGAACTATGTTTAGTTACATGAGGAACAGATACATCTACAAATCCTGACCTTCCTACACTTGATGTCTTGTGTGGTGTATTGAGTTTAATCGTTTACAGGATCTTTGGTTTCATGCCATTTGTTGCTCCAGCTGTTACTCATACTGGTACTCTTACACTTAAATTGTCCTCTTTTCCTTTTGACTGTTTCCTTCAGGGGTTGCCACAACAAATGATCTACCTCCATCTAACCCTATCCTCTATATCATCTTCTTTCAAACCAACACACCTCATGCTCTCCTTCACTCCATCCATAAATCTTCTCTTTAGTCTTCATCTAGACCTCCTGCCTGGCAGTTCCAACCTCAGCATCCTTCTACCAATATATTTACTATCTGTCCTCTGTACTTGTCCAAACCATCTCAGTCTGGCATCTCTAACTTTATCTCCAAAACATCAAACATGTGCTGTCCCTCTGATGGACTCATTTCTGATCTTATCCATTCTCCTTGCCAGTCTCACACCCATTTTGTATACATATCCTGTTATTCTCACTGATAGTCCTTTATCGTACATCATACCACCCATTCCAACCTGTTTGCAGGTGACTCTTCAACTCTTTTTAACACTGTCCATCGCTCTAGATGTTGACTATAGGAACCTAAAGTCCTCCACCTTCTTTAGCTCTACTCACTGTAACCTCACAATTGGGTCCCTCTCATTAACCCATGTATTCTGTCTTGCTGCGGCCAACCCCCTTCAGTCCTCTGCTTTCAAGGGCATACCTCCACTCTCTGGATTTCCATCCACCTGCTCCCTGCTCTTACAGTGTCATCTGCAAACCTCATCGTCCATGGAGATTCTTGTTTAACCTCATCTCAGAGCTAATCTCTGATGCAGTGCCACCTCCTCCTTGAACTTCTCTGTCACACCTACAGCACAGCTCACCCTGTCATACTTATCTTAGTTTGGGACTGGCTCAAGGAGAACACTGGCTTGTGTCCCTTTGGTGCTGCTTTCCCTTGGGGCAGACTTTGTGCTCTTACACTTAAATCTCTTGCAAAAATCAGCCTCAGTGTTTGATTTCCTGGCTGTATGGTTCAAACTGCCAGATTTTTGCGCTGCGCTTCTCTTAAGGATCTACAAAAGATTTGCAGCTCCTTCTAGTAAAGTGAATGGTGCAGACCAGAAGTTCCACAAACAGCTGTTTGCCTTGTTTGGCTGCCTCTGTTGCAGCTGCTGGCTAACCGAGTATAACAGATGAAGGAATGATATACTGTCTGTAGCCAAGTCCGTGTATGCATTTGCGTAAGTAAGACTACACAAATCATTGTTTTGCATATCTGTTATCGGATGTTTAACAATCCTCGATGATGGCAGAGTTAAACTTGCATGTTAAAAGACTAATCCTTAAATCTAATGACACATACAAATCCTGAGAAGATGATTGTCATGCTCCAGTCATTAGTGCAAGGTTGTTATTTTGGTTTTGGTTAAACCAGCTTTAAAGGAAATTGAGAGCTGGGATATAGCACCTGCAGTTTTGATTTTCATGTATTATCCTGTTTCAAATGACAATTTCAGTATCTGCATCTCGAGCATAGTCCCAAAACTTGTGCATGGTTTCACATCCTGGGTTACTGATGTATTAATGAGAACTCACAATTGCCTAAATAGGCAGTATGTCTTAGTATAAATGAAGTTGCGGCTGTGTCTGTCTAGCCATTGTTATTTACACTTTGTTATCTGTATTTCCATCAATTATGTGTTGTAAAAAACTGCCCAGGTGTCATTTTACAAAATGAAGAGAAACTCCACAAAAGTAGGAATGACTAGGTTTTGTCATTCAGTTTTCATGCCTTTTCCATAGAAAATATGCCTCATGTTAGCATTTTTTTTTTAATTTCACTTTCTATCTGTTATTGCTTCAATTTTAGGGTCTCATAATGCCAAGGATTTCATGTAAATACTAATGACACTAGATGTTGACATTACATTGTCTTTCACTTGGTTTATTGTGCCAAAATTTGTGTGATGCTGCTGTGATGACTATATTTCACTGTAATGGGATCAATAAAGTCTGTCTTATCTCAACCTACATTCAGTGATATGTATATTGTAACTGAAGCATTGTCATTAATTTATGATCTGCATTCTTCAATCCTCAATGCCAATGATCCCAAGCAATGTTATTTTTCTTTGCAGAAGGACAGTTTCTCAGTATATGGTGAGTACTGCAGTAACCATGAGAAGGCTTTGCGACTACTCATGGAGCTTAACAAGATCCCCGATATCAGGACCTTTTTACTGGTAAGTCTCCACTGCATTTCCATGGATTTCTTCCTCTTTTTATACTCATTTTACCCTATTTTTATGACAATACAAAAAAGAATCCATCAAGTAAAACCACTATTTTTCCTCTCAAGCTCTTACCTGCTTTCTTCACATTTTGTACCACCTGTCGACTGTCCTCACTTATTTCTTCTTCTATCCATTAATCCATCTCCCACCTCCCCGCTTTTCCTCTTGCTAAATCATCCATGTCAGTGGTTACACTTTTATAAAGGGGCAGAAAGCATAGCAAGGTCAGAAAGTCCTTCCTGCCTGAACAGGATGCAACTATCAAGGTCACTTTTGTGTTGATCTCAGTGTTTCAGCTGCCAGCTGTTTCCATGTTTTGACACCTGAACCTTTGGGACAAGGAACTTAGAATGAAGGGCAGGCCTTTGTGTGGGGGTTTTGTTAATGAAATCATCAGGCAGCCAGCTGTGTAGTGCTGGTAGAAATTGTCAGGATTGGCTGAAGATTTGATGCGCGGAATTTGTTACTGCTTGATCTTTTGCCTCCATGACATTCTTCTGACCCACAAAATAGAAACAGTGGGGTCAGGGTGTCACTGTGTGCTGTGCTGTTTTATTTATTCTAGTCATGTAGAGGATTAGCGATGTCCATGTGGAACATTTCAGCTTTCATAACAGAACCACTTTGCAACAACTGCAATAACCACAGAGCAAAAAAGTTGCCCCTTGACTTAGATGCTACTATTTGTTTGATAAACCCCCAGCATTGACATGTTCCATTTCTGGTTGTTTTGCTTGCCTGTAATTGCAAACACAGTTGTGGGACATTTCTTGTAAAATTTCATGTAATGTGCTACTTTTCAGGAAATGCCCACATATCAGACCTAGATTGCGATGTTACCTGTATTTAAGAGGTTAAAGCACCTGTTCTTGGTAATAAACTAAAAGTAAATGTACAAGTAAAATGAAAATGAAAAAAAGTCTAATTTCTCTTTGAAATAATGAAAAAAATAAGAGAAACTGCCCTTGACATGAAATGATTTCCCCAGCACCAAGTTGTTAATGTAATTAATTGTGAGAGAGATATGTATTATTGTAGTCCATTTGAGTCTTAATATAACTGAGAATGTTCTTTTTTCTCTTTTTGACTATTTCCATGGCAGTCTTACCGAATAATGAAGTGCTTCTGAAACCGAAATGAAGTGGAAATAAAGTTTTAATTACAGCGAAGAATAGAGAGAAGTGCAAAAGCAAAAGGAGGTCAGAATGAAGAACTTAGGGAACTCTCGCTTTAGGCTTGCAGATTACAAATAAGCGGGAGACGAAACCAAATTAAATCTGGGAAGATTTAGACTTCAAGGAGGGCATGGGAGAAAAACAGAAAAAAAATGAGATATTAAAAATAGAAATAAAAATAGAAATACAAAGCTCTGCAATCATAATCATCTGCAATATACTTTACTTCCTTTAAAAATGCTTCTTCCAACATCCCCTCTTGCCCACTGTAGAGTTGAAAGGAATTGCCATATGATTGTAATGGTGCACTAATCTCCTGCTTTTTTTCCCACTGGAGAACACTCAAGTCATTTATCTGCATGGCTGCTTTTGATCTTTCATCACATCCCATGAGCTCATCGCATACTGACAGCCAGCCTTCCTGCAAAATACAAAGCGTAGAGAAACCGTGACTGTAACTGTAACCCCTGTCTTCTGAAGAAACCATCTCTTCAGCTGGTTCTTGAAGGCAGTTAGTTAAAGCCTAGGTCTTCTGGGGAAAGTAGGGACACTTTTTGAGGTTTCGCAGTGATCTACTGAAATGTATGGATATCTAGAGGGTTCCCAGGTTACATAGCAGAGAAAATATAGTTTATTTAAATTTAAAGTACATTTTACCTGTATTTGAAGACAATTTTAAAACCCGAGCAGGCCTCGGTAGGTAATGAGATATATTTGATATTGTCTCTGCATTGCGGATTTTTTAAAGTAGGAAATACTGTAATACTTAATCACACACAGCATCAGTTGACAGGTAAAACCTCAACTTATGTTTCCTTACTTGATTAAGTAAAAAAAAAAAAAAGAAAAGATAATTAACCCCCTTCAGAGCGTACTAAATTTGCTTGCTTGTGTTGTACTTCCTGAAAAATTCCAAATAGTGATTTTTAAAGTCAGGAAAAAGTAATCTATGAATCATCAAGAAATGGCAGGAAAATTAATTGGAAATTGCTCAAAATCAGGAAGAACTTGATAAGCAATTATGTGCAAAGTCAGCGGAAGAGACATGGGAAAATTTCAAATTGTTATTTTTAAAGTCAGAAAAATGTAATCTATAAATCATCAAGAAATGGGAGGAAAATGAATTGGAAATTGTTTAAAATCAGGAAGAACTTGATAGGCAATTATGTGAAAGGTCAACTGAAGAGACTTCACCTGGAATAATAATGCAAAGATTCTCCTACCTTCTGCTAACAACTTTTCGGAGAAGATCTGCTTGAAGGAGCCTTTTCTTCTAAAAGTAGTAATGCACCAAACCTTTAGTTTTGCTTCGAGACAGAGATTATTGCACTGGTGACCCCCCCCCCCCCACACACACACACACACTGTAGTAAACATCAATCACTGTTCTTGCACATATATTTTTAAATATTTGTCCTCTTTTGGCCTTATAATATGCAAAGTACTTTGATTTGGGGCAAAAAAAAACAGTTTCAAGGTCAGCTGCCTATTTGTTTGAAGGTGTGTAATTTTGACTTTCTGTGCTTCTTCAGCATTGCATGTTACTTGGAGGAAAGAAAAGCACAGATATTCCCTTGGAGGGTTACCTTCTCACTCCCATACAGAGAATCTGCAAGTACCCTCTACTGCTAAAGGTACTGCGAAAAAGACATGGGAATGTCAGAATCTGATGTTGCTTGTCAACATCTTGGTTTCGTTGATGTTCGACTCGATTTATCCTGCATTTTGGGGCTAAGACTTCACTGATACTCCATTTTTGGCTTGAGAATAGAGCTGGGGCATTTTAAATATTTCTATCATACTGGATTGTGAATTTTTTTGTTTTATTTCTATGATCAACATCCAAACTTGGATCATCACCCATTTTATTTTCTCCTGATTTAGTGAAGATATTGCCAATTTCCTCAGCAAATTCACTTACCCATTTTAAATGTCATGGGAAAATGCCATTCAGAATATTGTTTTTGTCAATGTTTGTCAGTCCTTCCTGATACCCCCTATTCATTAATACATTCCTTAAGGCCAGGACTTCACTCAGAGTGTTGAAACAATTTTATGACGCTTCATTGAGCAATACACATCACACTTACTTTTTCCCCACCCTAGGAACTGCTGAAGCGAACACCCAAGAAGCATGCAGACTATCCAGCTGTGGAGGAGGCTCTGCAGGCGATGAAGGCTGTCTGCTCGAACATCAACGAAACCAAGAGGCAAATGGAGAAACTAGAAGCATTGGAACAACTGCAGTCTCACATTGAGGGTTGGGAGGTAAGATTGGGAATGAACTGAGGAACTCCGCTTGACAAGTGATGGCTGTCGTCTTGATGCAAAATTCGTGGTTAAATGGGCCAAAAAAAAGGATGATGTATCTGTTTTGAAACTGATGAATGAAAGCTTAATTTCAACACACTCTCCCAAAGGAAGAATTCTCAATATCAGCAATAAAAGCAAACAGGACCTGTTTTTAGGGCGATCGTGGCCAGCGTATCCTCCATCTAGCTGAAGAGTTAAGTGCTATTGCATCCAAAATTGCCACTGCAGGGGCCACGGATGGGGCTTGGGAGCCGAATGAAGGGTCTGGTGCATTTTTCACGCCTCCCTCACTCACCACAACAGAGGCCTTGTCTCAGTTGAGACCAATGGGACAATCAGCCCACTCAGGGTGCCAAGGGGGATGCCAACAGGCACGCTGCCCAATCAGAAAAGACCTTGGAAGCAGAGTTCCAGTCTCACATGCTTTAGGGGCAATAGATGAGGGGGACCAGTGGAGGGGCAGAGGAAGAAAAGTAAAGGATGGAGTCAGAGTGGGCCTCAATTGAATATCCCACTGTCTATAATCCAAAGAAGACTCTTTTTCCTTTCCTTTAGAAAAAGTATCATAATTTGACCCTGGTCATTGTTCATCAACACAGGCAAAAGAAAAGAAATATTCATTCAGCTGGTGATTATCAGTAATTTAGCTTAAATGGCAATATAATGGAATCGTACACCACTCTCTTTGGTGTTGAAAGAGCTTTGACTATGCACTAATAAACAGAGCTTTATGGATTATAAATGTAAAAAACAGGCCACTCTACTATCCTTCATTGGATAGTAAAATTAGATAATTGATTACCTCATTAACACCAAATAACACAATTTTGTTAGAAACCTTGTATGACGTAATTCAAATTGGCGTATCATGTCTGATAGAGCGAATAGAGAATCGACAACTCTTAAAAGGGTCATTGCCAGAACCACATCGTAACCAAGTGTCTGCAGCCATGATCTAAAGTTTTGGTTTAAAAATACATGAAGATATGATTGTTGTATTGGGGCAAAAATCTTTTTTCTCTGTTCCAGAGAAGCAATTTCCTTTTTCTCTTCGTTTGAGCAAATATAGAGAAGGCACTTCACCCCGACCCTGCCCCATCCAAGGATCCTTAATATAATTTGCGTCGCTCTTCTCGCCGCTCATCAAACCACTCTCCAGGCAATTCACCTACGGCCCTAATGGAGAAGGAATCAGGCCCAGATGCATTTCTGCTGCTCAGAAAAAGTTTGCACTGCATGTTCTTTTTGGCTGCCATGATTTTGGGCAATTGCATACACATAATATAGGCAGAAATCCAGACTCACCCTAACTATACTCAGCGACATGCTGTCATGTGCACTTTTAGGTAGGAATAGTCAGCACTTACCCAACACCTCAACTTAGTACTGTAAAGTACTCTTTATTGATATTGTTATTGTTTTGCTGCTGCAACAAAGGAATTTTCCCTATGGGGATCAAAAAAGAACTATCTTATCTTATCTTATCTTATCTTAACATCAGTTAGAAACATGATCCCCAGACCCAGTGAATGTTTGTCCCTATGAACTCAGGAGCGATCATCATTCATCATAAAGTCACACTCATGGGAATCATTTACAGACACTCGTGGATGGGTGTGGTCAGCAGGGGGTTTCCCCGCCCTGGTGGATGGGTATCAGAGTCCTCAAAGAAAACAGTGAAAACCAAATCTGATGTCTATGTATGTTGCCTGGACTTAGTTGGGGATGTTGCCTTATTCCACACATAAGTGTATTTTTTTTCCGGGTGGTTCATAGCAGTATGATCTATTTAACAGTGGCTAATGAAAAATCTTTATACTTTTCTGTTCTCACTGTTGATATCAGCAGGTTTTCAACTTCGACTGTCAGATTCTGAGGACATTGATGTTTTATCATCATGTTTTTATTTACTTTTACGATGTTTTTAACAATCTAGAATACTTCCTAGTTTAATTTTCATCAGCAATTAACAACTTGTTCAGGTTATTGGGTACTAAAGTATACATCATTGAATGAAGTTTCCATTTTGTTGTAGTGAATGTAAAACAGTGAGGATTAGTTCCTGAAAATAATGCAGAATTTTAAAACCGAATCCGAAAGTTGTGAAAAAGTTCTTTTGATATCATGTACTGAAGTTTTTTTTATTCACATCTCCAGATCAATTGCTTAATTAAACAGACTGTTATTGAACAGGTTCAAGAAATTTTTGAAATTTCAGCAATTAAGTTATTTAAAAATGAGGAAGTAAACACTGGGACATTTCCACTTAAAGCCCCAAGATGTCATGCGTTTTTTGTTTCCTTCCTCTGTGCACATACAGCTGTTTGAGTGGAAGTCTTTTTTTTGTTGCACAGGGCCCTCAGGTCTCTCATAGGAAACAAAAACTGGGTCAAGGCAAAAAAGTCTGAGTGCTTCCTTTCTACAACTGTAGTGTTAGTGCTTCTCATTGACTTAAATATTTGGTGATAACTGCAGTTTGATAGCCCTGCAGTCATGTTTGTTAAGTCTTAACTACTGTGTTTTAACACAATGAAAAAGAAAGCTGTGTAATGCTACTACAAGATAACTTCAGTTCAGTTTGTGCTTATTTTTCTCTGCAGTGAACATCTTCGAATTAATACCATAATTTGGAAAATCTATCGTGTAAATTGAATTTTTATAACAGTGACGAATTTCGTTTTTATAATGTTTAAATAAGGGTGTGAACTCCTTCGCCTTTGAAAAAGACAAAAAAAAGAATCTCCTTGTTGTAGCGAGAAAAAGAAGAACCTCTAAAATATTACTGCCATGCATGACTATTAGCAATCAGCCCTTTTTCAATTTTTTTGTTTTCTTTTCAGGGAACCAACCTTACGGATATCTGCACAGAGCTGCTGCTTCATGGAAATCTCCTTAAAATCTCAGCAGGCAATATTCAAGAACGGGTCTTCTTCCTGTTTGATAATCTTTTGGTTTACTGTAAGAGGAAGTCACGGTGAGACATGAAATATGAGAAAGAACATACATTAGTGCTAGGCACAAATAAACTATCTAATATTGTCAGTTATGCACGATTATATCACATGATATTACCGTCAGTGTTGAATCTTATCATTTTCAAATATTACGACTCAAATAGTAAGTAATAACTGTAATAAATGTAGCTTTTGTAAAATCATCCATAATTCAGAAGACATTATGTATGAATGAAAGAAAAATTACCTTATAGTCAGCATAAATGTCCTAAAAACTATCAACAAATCAGCAAGCATATTAGCAAGCAGTAGCAGTAAATATGACATGACGTCAGAAAATGTAGAGTAGATCAATTAAGGATAGAGTATTTTGTTGGTCTTTTTTTCACTCACATCGCCCAGTTGGACTATATGTTAGCCACAATACATTTTATTGACATAGTATCACAAGGAAACCAGACTTGGAAAACCTCAGCAAAAATCCACATACCAATTTATTCAGACAGGTTATTCATTTGTAAAACACTTTCATTTTTTTGCCAACTATTGCACTGGCATCACTGGATGTTTTCCGTGCTGAGTGTAACCACAGAGCT
The DNA here is from genome assembly GCA_901007705.1 of Fistularia tabacaria. Lineage (NCBI taxonomy): Eukaryota > Metazoa > Chordata > Actinopteri > Syngnathiformes > Fistulariidae > Fistularia > Fistularia tabacaria. The sequence continues at coordinate 183,399 of CAAKHD010004242.1, read as the reverse complement.
GTCTCACTTCCTAGGGTTTCTGGAAAGAAATCCACCAAGCGGACCAAGTCTATCAACGGACCCCTCTATGTGTTCAGAGGCAGAATCAACACTGAGGTGATGGAGGTGGAAAATGTGGAAGATGGAACAGGTTTGTATTTTCCTATCAGGTTTACTTTTAGATACTCTCTCTTTAACCATTTCATGTGCGCCTTTGCATCACCCACTTTAATAACTGTAATCAGACGATGAAGAACTAAGTCATATAGACGCTTGAATTGTGCAATAAGAGTGTAACATATTACTTGTCATCTGCCAATAGTTTTCAGATCACATCATTAGTCATGTAGTAACTGGTAGATGGAAATATATCATCTACCTGTTGACAGTTTGGGTGGGGTTTCATCATACTTTCGAACAGGATGCAGCTCGCTACATACCACTTTTGATGCGAGCTGTTCAGGATGGGTTGTAAGTGTTGATACAAATCAAGAGAGAATGACACTTGAGCTTACTTACGTGTCACCAACGATAAATACCTCTTCTGTCAGTCAGTTGAAGTTTTTCTGCCACTTGACTTATTTTGCTATTTTGAATGATAGCATGGTATGTGTCTTGTGCTTGTGGAGAAACATTTTGTCTTAATCTCACATGTTTCCTCTTTAACTTTTTTTTCTATTCTATGTTGACTATCTTGCATGACTTTTTTTTGTTTCTTTGAGGTGGTTGGCGACTATAACGTTTAATCTGACGAAGGACAAACCACAAAAGCTACCACCCCCGCTCAAAAAAAGTGTCCAACATTTAGAGGCTATGTTTCTCTGAATTCCCTGAACCGGTAGTCTAGCAACTGTGTGAAAATAGACATGAGTCAGGAATCTTCACTAATCTGGTGACTTTTAAAATGTTATAAATATTCGTTTAAATCACACTGTTATCATTTTTTAAAAATTTTTTTTAGAATAAAGTAGGTGTGAAAATGCCAGCAACGAACAGCAATCCTGATTTGATTTTAATGTCAGATTTTAAAAAATAAAAATAAATAAATAAAATAAATTAGGGCATTAGGCCTCTAAATAATCTTACCTTACAAATTAATTTGTCATAACATACTATATGCTACTTCTTAATTTTCATTTCACAGAGCTCATCCACAGTCAATGAGTTTGAACTAAAGCACTAACAGATAGTTACAATATACTACAACCAGACCCACAGTCTCTGACTGCTATTGCTGACCTCTGAAATGTAAAAAAAAAATAAAGAAGCTCTACCCTTCACTTACCCACCCACCCATCAGTCTACATGATAAGTAGTGCTTCTCCCCATTTCAGCTTGTCCTTACATTAGTCTCCTTAGAATATGTGCCTTTTGAAAGACCAGCAAAAAACCCCCAACACTTCAAGACTGAATTATGCGCCACTCCCATCTCAGGCCAGTTCTCTTAAACCTGCTGGAGCATCTCCCCGTGGGCCCTGAAGTATCAGATCTATTTATATGACCTTTGAGCGTAAGACTAATGCACCCCATTATCGGCCATTCATTATTCAGGAGCAGCTCACCTGCAACTAAATGGATGATAAAATTAGAATGGTTACAAAGAGGATTTTTTTCACGAGTCAGGGGAAAGATGTTGTGTTCTCTGTTGTGTACATTCTTTTCCCAGAGATACATAAGTGTATAGCCATAATTTAATAACTGTTATATCTTTAAAGTTTATGTTTACTGTATGTGTGTGTATTTTTAAATAAAGGAAACAGTGCTGATGACACTGGTGAGGAAGAGGAATAGACTAAAAAACAAAGATGATGTAAAACATTTACCCGATCGATGTAATTTAAAGTTAAACTGAGCTCCATGAATTCTAAATTGAACTCAGGTATATTGGTACTACATATTGTATATACAGATATACTGGTATATTACAGTAACTAATTATTACCCTACTTTATTACAAATTCTAAAAATGCCTTTCACTGTGACTATGATGTCTTTTAAAAAAATAATATGGATATTTTTCCATATGCCTTTGCAGCGGACTACCACAGCAACAACTACACAGTGACAAATGGCTGGAAGATTCACAACACAGCCAAAAACAAGTGGTTTGTCTGCATGGCCAAAAATGCAGAGGACAAGCAGAGGTGGCTGGATGCCATCTTGAGGGAACGTGAGCAAAGAGAGAGTGAGTAATGGCATAATTTTTTCATTGTACTTAAGTTTCACGTGACTGTAAAAACCAACACACACAAACCATGGATTGCTGTCCTGGATGAAACCAGTCAGGGTATTAGCAGGATTTTATGGCGTGATCTATAGTATCACTAGCCTCCTCTCAAGCCTCATCTCAGATTAATTTATCTCATTTTTCCTGCTCTACCTCCTTGAACTCACTGAAACACTGTGGCTATTACTGCTGTTTGTCTGACCTTGGAATTACATGTTCTCTCTGTCAGTCTTCATTTTGTTATTACTTGCTTGCTGATCGAGGTTTGCGTTGTTGGCCTTTTGCAGTCCTAACACCCACTGTATATTGCACTGCACCTTAATGTCATCTTGGGGATGGCTCCCTCAGATGGCACAGAGCAGCGACTGTGAATGACCCTGATTCAGAGTTTTATCCTACGGTTATGTCCTACCTTGAACAAGCTGCCTGCTTTTGTTTTGAAAATAGAGGCTCAGGTGACGTGACGTCGAGAGCTGACCCAGGTGACCTGTGTGCCAGACAGAGGCTGCCATGACAGTTTGCACTTAACATTCAAACGGCCACTACTCCCCATCTATGTACAGGGGTTACAGCTAATCAAATCCTGAAGTGAGGTGACTTTGTAACCACAAATCCGATTCCCAGACAAAAATGCCCACATCATCATTATCTCAGATGAAAACCTAGAAAAGCTGTCAATAGCTTTTTCCCTTTCCCTGTAACAAAAGCATTTGTCTTAATTTTTTTCAGACAAAATTGCCCAGGTTTCAGTTGTTGGTTTTATACCACTGTGGAAATGCTTGAAGAAGCATCAATAGTCTCAAATACGACAGTGATAAAAATGCTTCATTCATTAATGATGAAACAATAATCCCCACATTATAGATCATCGACTAATTTTGAGATCAGCGATGCCGATAGATATTATTGTAACGCCTTAGTTGCTTTCTCTCCCTCTATGCCTGAAAATGTCTTCCTATCTGTTCAGTGCTGGCCATCTCTGTTTATTGTGTTTTCTGCATTACACAGTGAGACTGGCTTCAAACTGATTTGTGGCAGTATGTTACAAGTCACCTGATAGCATTGATGGCTAAAAGTACAAAAATATGATCCTGAAAGCTGTTTGAACATGATTTGCTTGAAAATACTTAAAATGCACAGCGGGTTAGCTGCACATGGGGTTTCACAACTTGGTAAAGTGGCTTTGTAATCTAGGCCTACATTAACAGCATCTATAGCAGAATTAGATGTAATCAGCATCTAATGGAGCAATGAAAGGGCTCCATAGTAAAGAAGTAGTGTGGGGGTCTGTGAAGCAGCTTGTGGTGTTTGGTTACAACCAGGCGGAAACCGACCTGAGGCTAACAGATGCCAGATCAGTCACAGTGCCTAATTTCCCCACACTCTCCCTTTCCATTAGCCACTCTACAGCACACACTATCTCTGTATGCTACCTTTTTCTCACCTCTACTTTAGTCTAGACGGCAAAATGATAAAATCTGAGTGCTATAAATCCTGGCAGTAACTTTTCTTTATTCTGGTCCTTTTGCATTATTGGTTTCCCTGGCATGACTTATTTAATGTCTCCTTTTCTGTGTATATCTGTGAACCCAACAAATGCTCTGGTGTTTCCTGTTCTTATCATTGATTTTAGAGACATTATGGGGAAAATGCATGGGTTAGACAATGCAATTTCCCTGTTAGTGTAAGACAGCAAGACGGACTCTGACAGCTGGACCAGAAGCTGAGGGGCCTCTATGATGGACAGGCTCCGTCTGTTGTTCAATGACACTCATTGTTTAAATCTACCTCAGCTGCTGTCAAATGTAATGCAATCCCGACTCCATCTTTGGCCTCCAATGCAGAACCTCCAAATACTCAATCAGAAAAATTTACTTTTTGAATTGTTTGTCCTCGAGCTTTTACCATGAAATGCTAAAAATGTTCTAATTACATATTAAAACTAAAAAAAGATGTTTTCTTTCAACACCCTAGTACATATTTCAACTGGATAACTTTGAAACTAGTAACAGGTTCAGAGATAAAATTTGGTGGTCACAACTTAGCCATTACAATCTGGTTTCTGAACAGTGCTAGATCCTGAATTGAGAAGAAGCCTCTCTCTAAATATTTGTTTTTTTTTTGTGTGTGTGTGTGTGTGTGTGTGTGTGTCTGTGTGTGTTGGTTTGTGGGCGCGTGTTGTGGTGGGTGTTTATGGGACCA
>CAAKHD010004242.1:176616-178971 GCA_901007705.1 Fistularia tabacaria | reverse complement strand
GTTGAGAGGAATCCTCTCTCTAAATATTTGTTTTTTTTGTGTGTGTGTGTGTGTGTGTGTGTGTGTCTGTGTGTGTCTGTGTGTGTCTGTGTGTGTCTGTGTGTGTGTGTGTGTGTGTGATGCTTTAATGTCCCTCATTGTGATAGTTAGTTAGTAGACCAAAGTTGTCTGAAACGTTAAATTGAATACATCTAACTAGAATGAAAAGAAAACATCTACTACTTTTACCTTCAACCTTGTCCTGGTAGGATGAAATGATATCAAAAGACCAGTCCAGCTGCCTGGCTCCATCTATTATGATTCAAGGAAAGGAGAGATGGAAATGTCTAGTATCCTTCCTGTGGGTTGAGATACTGGTGCTAATTTGACTTCTTGTGATAAAACGGAATAGAAGAGAAACTCATCAAAACCAACAGCAAATTGTAAAATTCATACAGAGGGTCTAATGTGAAACATTTTTAGGACCTGTGTGCCTTAAGTGGGTCTTGTGAGGTGTTGCTGATCATGGACCAATACCTTTTACACTTATCAGCATGGGACAATCAAGAAAAATGTTGTTGAGTAGTCATACAATCGATTCAAAAGAATCAAAAACTCCACCCTGTTAACTCTGTAGCCGCAGTATCAGTATAAACGAAGGCCTGGTAGACCATTAATTAACTCATTCTGATATTCTAGGACTTTTTCCATTACAGCAAAAACGTGACAAAAGTCAAAAAGCTAGTCACCCTGATTTCAGGCACCAAAATATTATTTTATCTATCCCAAGTTCACTGAAGAAGCAATTTCTTGATATTTTTCATCAGGTTTAGCAGTGTGATTGGTTTTGCAGTATATCTTAATGTCTAAAGATGTCCTACAATGTGGACACATTGACTTAGAGCACTTTGGAAGTTGATCAACCCCAAAGTGAGGTTAAGCACCTCAAAAATCACATTTGTGGGAGAGGGTTTTATTGCTAATCATGGAGCCACCCATGGTCTCCTTTACAGTGGAGGAATAGTTCCAAAAAAGTAGAAATACTAAATAGATTAGGAAATCAACACTAGATCGAAATCATATTGCCCCCCTGAACTTTTCCAGCAATAACTTACAAAACAGAGGTTAACCCCTGGGTTTGTTTAAACCAGTTGTGGCAGACCAGAGCTGCCATGCTCTGTTCCTGGCAACATTCCATCAGCACAGTATAAGAACACGACCTGGCCATTCAGGCAAGAGCCTGTTTATCTTTTCTAAGAGCACCCTGACAGTGCTTTGCCCCAAAGCTCGGACTAATGTTTCTATCTGAGGAAAGGAATTGTAAATTTATCTCCCTAAATAGTCTTTAATCTGCCTGGGCAGTCTAATAGAGTCAATTCGTGGGGTGAAGATTTTGTTCGTCGACTTAATTCTTCTCCCACATCTTTCTTTGTCATCTTTACTCCAAAGGATATAATCATAATATTATTTTTACAGAAAGTCTCAGGATGGCACTTAATGTGGCAAATCCATCTGGGTATGACTTGTTTTTTGTCTTGTGTTTATAGGCCTGAAACTGGGAATGGAACGGGATGCCTATGTGATGATAGCAGAAAAGGGTGAGAAACTCTATCACATGATGATGACCAAGAGCCGGCACCTGATCAAGGATAGACGCAGGAAGCTCAGCATTGTGCCGAAGTGTTTCATGGGAAAGTGAGTTTCTTTGCTCATTCCGCGCCTTGTGTCTTCGGTTTCCAGGAATATGACTGCATTGCTATGCTGTTCACAGTGGAATCCTTACAAATCAATGTAACGCCAAAACTTCAGGCTTTCAAAGGATCTGGTATTCAGACTCCACAGGTCTTGGCAAAATATCCAGTTTTATCCTTGCATCTTTTTCTGAGGACATCAGCCAGGCTCTCGGTCATCTGTGACCATCGTAGAGTTATTTAATTTTTTCTTTGACCCAAGATGGTGGCAGAAGCAATTATTCCTGCTCAGCATTTTGGTGTACCTTGAGCTCCTTTGAACCTTTAAGCGTATGTTGTATTTAATGCAATCTACACATCAGAGTGTAAGAAAGAAGTCTCTCATCACAGAGCTTCAGTTAAAAGACTCCTTATTATGAAAGTCTGACTAGGCATTAGGTATGACTCATGCCATGGGCCCATTATGATAGTCCCTCCCTTTTGGGCAAATCTGTAAGTCCCCATATCGTAAACCACTACATTTTAAGAAGAAGACATGGTTTGCCATTAGGGTTAGGTAGAACCATTGTGTTTCTGTAACACTGCCAACATGGCAATTTGGCTCATTACAAATAAGGTATTTAAATGTAGGGAAAGAAAATTGTACATTGATCATAATCTCAACAGTCATCGCCAGAAATGTGCT
>CAAKHD010004242.1:164116-174116 GCA_901007705.1 Fistularia tabacaria | reverse complement strand
ATACAAATCTACAAACGGTTCTGTTCACCTATGTTCTTATTTTAATGAATACAAATGTATTTTTTTATACTGAACAGCTTCCTTTTTTTGAAAGCCTCTTTCCAGCATTCGCATCATCATAGATGATACACTGTGTGGAAGTAGAAGTCCAGCTGGTCTTTGTATCGTTGAGTGGATGTATTGAACATTTGTAGCAACATCTGTAGCGACTGGTGAGCATCCTCATGCTATGAATGAGGAGAGCATCCTCACATTATCTCTCCAAGCTTCCATTAGTCCAGTAGCTGCACTTAGCAATCAATAACACTGTCAGTAATGCATTGTATTGCTTGTCATGTACAAAGAAATCTTTAGTTTGAACCGCCACCTTCTTTATCATTGGTTCTCTTCCTCTTTCATCAATTGTCTCTTGCAATTGGTGCTTAAAGAAATGTTTTAAACTATCCATCAGGTTATGCATGGTTCTTCAGCTTTGGCTCTGGATGCAGAATCAAACACAAAAAGAAGAACTTTAGATGAGTGCATCAACAGTCATTTCCCACTGGTTTTAAACTGGTGGGTAAGTATTTCCAAGCCTTTTCCAACCCCTTCTTTGGTTCTGTCGTCTACAATCAGGGGGCAGCATTCCTAACCTCACATGGTTCTGTGTCCTGAGTGGCAGGTCCCGGGCTGTGCCAGTAGACAGCTTATGAAAGAATGACAGCATTGCACTTGATGTGAACCCAAAGGTCATTTTACTAATGTGAAATCTTATGACCAGAGAACCAGTCACTCCTTGGGGTTGTACATGTGCACCCCGCATAGCTGTTGATTTTAAAGGAGGATCAAAAACAGCAATGATAAAATATTCCCACATCAGACATCAGTTTAATCTAAAAAACAAAACATCTCAGATATGTTTACTTTCATAGTAAAACATATCTCTCAACACTGCTTGTCTCTTTGCTTGCTTCCCTCAGTGAGTTTGTGTCATGGCTGATAGAGAGCGGAGAGATCAGTAAACCTGATGAAGGGGTCAACCTCGGACAAGCCTTGCTGGAGAATGGCATCATTCACCATGGTGAGACAAATAAAGGCCTTTATTTCTCCATAGTCCATGCAAATTCTGTTCTTTGTTTTGTGAAACACTTCTTACCTTCAACTGTATGTATTTTAGTCGACAGTGCTCATGTTTTCTGTTTTGAAAACCTGTTTATAATCACATCCTCCAACATCCTGTTGCATTTTGCTTCCTTTGATTTTTGGTAACTTCCCATGAATCCGTTGACAAAGTCAGATGTAGACGTTTCAGTTAACACACTGTTGTGAGCCCAAAACTTTGCCAGTGACAATTCTGATGAGTGTGTCCCATGTTATTCCTTATATCCATGGATTTGGTATTCAGAGATCACAGACAGACAGACAGAAAGACACACAGACAAACGTACCAAAAACAGACAAAAAAGCCGGAAATATTAATTCAATTGTCTATTATGTTGCTAATGGTTCTCTTATATGTTCAAAAATAATTCAAACATTTGTTGCATTCTTCCTCCAGGGAATTTACCGAGACCTGGTTTATAGTTTTGAATACCTGAGGAAAACCCCCTGAAAATGCTGCCTCACAGTAGTTTCTGACCACAGAGTGATTCAATGATGAAATGTAGGACTCTGTGGTATAGCTGAAATTCTTTGTGGGCAAACTGGAGAGATTGTGTGCCTGCATGCCCAGTGGAGGTGTCACCAGTTAGCAGTCACTGAAAGCAATACTGACAGAGAGGGAAGCCTTGAAGAGTGGAAAATTAAAACTGGTCACAGGCCTTGCATATGTTTTGTGGAGAGACTGTGGATGAAAGACACTGAAACAGCTTTTCACCGTACATCTTTTAAAACTCAGCTCTACACGATTAATCCACTAAAATGCACCAGTTCATCCTGGAATTTTGGAACTCTTGATATTCAACAATAATTTCATTCACCACATTCAACACTTTGTAATAACTGTCTTTTGGTGCATGCTTTTGGTTTTATGGGGGCATTTTAAGTCTAGACTGAGAAAAACAGCAGCTTGTTTGAGTCCATGCCAATTTGTTGTGGGGGAACACAAATATTTGGCTGCTCTGACTTAGCTTCTCTAGTATTTGTGTAACTATTAGTTATCCTAAATGGGACTGATTAGATTGAATTGAATGCTTCTGTAGATTTATCATGATGGAAATCAGTTGCTTTCTGCTCTTGTCTTTTTTTTGTTTAATGTTATGTTTAACTCTTGAAACTGCAGTGTTTCTATCATATGGTTTTTTTCTTGTTTCTTGCCTTATTTTTATTAAGGGCATCCGATTCAGAAGTCTTGACTGTAGTACAAAAAAAGGATGAATGACTGCAAGGTAAACACATGTCTTCCTCTGGTGATATTTCAGTGTCAGACAAGCACCAGTTCAAGAATGAGCAGGTGCTCTATCGCTTCCGCTATGACGATGGAACATACAAGGCACGCAGTGAGATGGAGGATATAATGTCAAAGGTAACACTTCCTCTTTCTTATTGTCAGTTCCACTATTGTTCTTCACTTTCACAAAGTTTCCCTCTTTTACAAAATATGCAACAGTAATTATTTTGTAAATTAAAAAAAACAAAAAATGCGATCAGCAACTCAGTAACAAAAAAGGTTGAGCAGACATAGAACTTAAAATTAGATTTAGGCTGTTATCTTGACAGGCTTCTGCTGTCAGAAGCAGTTCAGCATCTTTAGGTTTGAAATTTCTGTCCTAAATTTGTGGCCTTGAGGTAAGTCTTTTACACAATCAGTTGATAAAATATGTTGCCCTGAAGCCATTCATGTTCTTATTTGTCTAGGTTGTGTGTGCTCTATGACTCAGTGGTTTGTTCTCTTTCTCGCTCTCTCTGTCTTTCTTTCTTTCTTTCTTATAGGGTGTAAGGCTGTACTGCCGCCTTCACAGCCTCCACACACCTGTTATCAAGTAAGTACCTGCCCAAGTGCCACTACCCACAAATTTCAGCCTTCCCACTTTCCAGTACGGATGTGCTGTTCATGGATGGCTCATATTGTCCTCATGTCACCATGGTAGCTAAGACAGACCAAATTAAGGGACAGCTTGTGATCAAGTCTGTTAGATCTCTTTCTTTTTGACTTCATTGGGATGTTGTGGCAGGATTGATATGCTGCAAGTTCATGTCTTTGAGATTCAAATTGAGCCTGAGTTGCCAGATTTTTAATGGGCGGAGGCTCATGTGACGTAACTCTAACATGATTCAGGAGGGAGTGGAAGACCGAATGACGACAGCACATAATTTGACACACAGTCAGTGGATTTACCCTTTTTTGTTATCTCATTAATAATTGAATAATAATAATGATAAATAATTAGTGTTTGGATTCATGTCATAATTAGTGTTTTCCCCCACCCAGTGTAGAAAGAGGGCCTTGCTGTTTTCCTGTGTTTAGAGGTTTTCTGCATTAAAATGACATGCTTGCATACCCTTATTACCTTGAAGTTATTTGGTCAATCAACGGTGACTGAGATGATCAAAAACACCATCCGGATACCTGCTTTCTTTTTTGGGTCTTTTTTTGTAAGTACTTATAATGGTTCAATTATAAAATACTAGTATATCAGCAGTTTCTGACTGGTGCCCACGACCATTCATTATACAGCTTATTCTGCACATGGAAAGATACATGGCAAGAGGTGGGGCTCTCACTAGTTATGGCTTCAGGTGGACATGGGGCAAACATAATGAGTCATACATTCTTACTCAGATTTGTCTTTATTGTACCTAATAAGCACATTCAAGGTCTGGGGTGGAAGGTGAAGCGCCAGCATGAACCATGAATATGCAACTCTAGACAATAATAGTTTTCAGCTTCACACCTGCACCCTTCTGCTGGGACTCTAACCACTTACTATCATTCTACCAAACAACAACCAGGTCATGTTCAAATTTCCCTTTAAAGTCACATATTAAACTCTTGTGTACTTGATTTGAAAAGTAGATCCTCCTTATTATACCTTCATGCCATGAGTGTGACTGACTAGGATATTAATATTTTTACAGATGTATCTAATTAAAAGGTTTTTAAACTTTAAAGGTTATCCTGAACCCTGCAGGTACATTTTTAAGTCTCACATAATCTAATGTGCCAAAAATGTCAAGAGAGAAGAGGGAAATTCACCGTAACCGGAATCAAAGATTTCGTGTCTGACAGGGCTTCTGCTTTCTTGATCTTTCCTCTGATTCTCTCTATCCCTCCTTCCATCTCTCAATTGCTAATTGAAGTGCACAGGTTGCCATCAGTAAAAATAAATAAAAGCTTTTGGCCTGGCCGCAGATCCCATTAACATACAAAGGCAATCCCCCTGCCTGCCAGACAGATATTACGTAAAATGTTCTGGCCTCTTAATCCATCACTAAATTGGTATCGTAGGATGTGGCCATTAAGTCTGAAATCTGATAAATTGAATTATTATCTTTATTATTCTTTTAATCTTGAACATTACAGCTCTCATGTTATAAACTTGTCTCATGACAAGGCCAGTGAAATTGAATTTAATGAAATATATCTTAAATTAATGAAAGGGAAAGATGTAAACTGAAAAAAAAAATCAGACTACCATTGATGTTGCTGCCGCAGAAGATTTTGATTGGCAAAGCATATCTTCTCACATTCCATGGCATTATCTGCTTTATTGTTCTGTAACCTTCTGGTCCTCATTGGATCATCAACCTGTTGTAACCCCAATATATGCTTCTACAGTATGGGAATGTCAGTCTGCAATTTTCAATTTTAAAACTCCTAATGTCCACCAATGGCAGTATTCCATGCTTGATATGTTTGCATGTCTTCTTTTGACAAGCAGACTTTGTTTCCTGCTAAAAATTGGGAAAGAGTTTTGTTGCACACATGCATTTATTATATTATCTGAGTGTGGTCTATGTTTTTCAGACAGTCTACCTGAAAAATCATATTTTCTTTCTAACCCTTTCATTTTTCTTCCAGAGACAGAGACCACCATTTAAAAACCTTTAAATCTGTGGTACCTGCTTACAAACTGGTGGACTGGCTCCTTTCACAGGTACAAACCATATCCATTACACTTTTACTGAATCCAACTACTGGTATCTGGGTAACTGTATTTTCGAAATTGTTTCTGAAGGTAAAATGCAACTGCTGAATTAATTGCTTTTCCTCAAGAATCTATTTGAACTACTCTCTGAATCAAAGTAGCTGTTTTTTTCCTTAATTCAATCTGCTCTCAAATGTATTGTTAATCAGAAGTATATATTCTTATTTGTATAACAATATCCATATGTAGAATGTAGCTTACAGTGAGATGGAAATTTCTAGCATTACTATAAATAGTATGAGTAAATATAAATAAAGCGTGCTTTGAACAGAATGAAGAACAGCAACTAGCATCCTGTAAAGATGAAGACGATTTCTAGAAGTCTGTCAAGAAATGCTTGCTTTTTTTGCACGAGAACGCACTGCAAAATGATCAGTATTGAACTATTGTTTATTCTGTGTTGATTAAATTAACCCATTAGCAACATTCACACTTACTTGGTTTTACATATACCTTGTTTGTGTAAAAATAAGCTCACACATTAAAATAATAAAAACCAACAGATAGTTAAATCATTCAGCAGGCCAGTGGTATTGTAGTCTGCTCTGCATGCGAAGGTGTAAATAGTCATGTAACTGACTGTGTGCGTCATTGGTTTGGTTTCCAAGGGAGACTGCTCGACCCGAGAGGACGCCGTGATGCTTGGTGTGGGTCTGTGCAACAATGGCTTCATGCATCATGGTCAGTTAAGTTCTGGCTTACACATGCATACATGCAGAATGGATACACACGCACCCACACATGCATGCACACAATCCAAATCAGTTTAGGTTCTATTTTTCCTTTTCCAGCACCTAATCGAAACAGTTTGCTGACCCTTAGATAGGACAAAGATTATGTTGTGTAGAGGAGATATATGTCTCTTCTCACCTCAATTTATTATCAAATTACCTAGCTTGTTTGACCTCCTGTTCATATTAAATGAATCACTGCTATTGTTATCCAACACTCAACCCAGTGTTTTCTTTGTGTGTTGCTCTATTAACTCATCATATATTTTGCCCTCGGTGTCCCTCAAGAATATTCGCCTCAGACAACAAAAAAACTACCTAGACGTAACAAATTAAATAAAAGAAAGGCAACATAATATTGGATATTTGAATGAGAGTACAATTGCTTGCTATATGACACAAATTATGTCACGTGTATAATACCACAATTAATTCCATACTGTGTCATTACTCTTGAGAAACTGTTAATGTCTTTGGCCATGTATTGCTGAAGTTTGGAAATAAAGGCAGGAATGATGTGCAAAAAAAGAAATAAGTAAAACACAAACAAACATATCATCAATCAAGCCACAAACCATACAAACAAAAAACAGGTGCAGACCAAAATAGAATGTTTCATGTCACAAAAAGAAAAATGAAAAATATTTTTATGCACTTAATTTAATTTGTAGCTCCATGAGTCTACATATATTTTGATGGGTTTCCTTCGCAAGGGCATTTTATCTTTGTATATCCATCTCAAAGTAAATTCATCACCACATTGCATTGCAGCATTTGATTTTCCAGTCTGGCATGTTGAACAAAAAACATAGTAAGCGCTGTACCATAAACAAAGCTGTTTGGCTTAGCTACACAAATGTCTGGGCAGTCCACTGAACCATGCTTGCAGTCAAACGCATAAACACAAACCTGTCAGTTTCATCAGTCGAGTACATTACTGCGTGAAAACTACTGTATTTGATAGAACAAATTTGTACAAAAGCATAAGAGATTTATTACAGTCGCAAAATTAAACAATCGTAGACACATTTCTAAGTCGCTTATAAAATCACTTCCTAATATTTCCCTTCATTATTAGTTATCTCTATATTCCACTGAGTTGTTTAAACACCTATCGACACACCTTTGATAGTCTTATAATGTTTCTTCTCCACTTTTAATTCGGTCATAGGCATGCACTGACACACATACACTCATGCTTGAACTTCATTCCTGCTACTGCCTGTTTTGAAGAGTCGCCTGTTCTCTCCTGCCCTGCCCTCCTCTCCACCCCTTTTTTTTTTTTTTTTACAACCATGACCACCCTCTCAGCTTGGTTGTGCTCATCTTCTGCTCTTCGACTTGATCCCCTTTAATTCTGACTACTGTTTTTACTGTCCTCTTGTTCCTTTCTGTGATCTAGATAATGCCAACTGTGATGTAGGGGCTCCTCGTTGGTATTGCGTTCACAGATCATAAATAAAATAGTAAAGCTGTTCCTCTTCATCTGTACTTACCTGGTCACGTCATTCCAAATCGCGATGCCAGTCCTTCCTTGAAAAGAATGTCTCTCGAGGGCTTATTTTTTGTTGGGGAGTGTCTGCTTACTTGAAAAAGTGTAAATGGTTGTCAAAGCCGGCAATTAACATGAATAAGTCAGAAAAGCTTTGCTTTAATTTTGAATGATTATTGATGTTTATTTAACGGTTACTTAAACTGTTGGATTGTTATATCATGTTATAATGAAACGTTCATTATTCAATGGCAATACAGTAGAAAATGCTGTAGCACACCCTTCTGTTGATTAGGCGGTATTATGAAGTCTTATCAGGTAAGATTACACCATAGCCTCTGTGACTCAGAGGAAATAACAAACGGTCTTGTTTCGTTTGAGTTGGTTCCAGGTGTGTGCGCGTGTGTGTGTGTGCGTGTGTGTGTGTGTGCATGTGTGTGTGTGTGTGTGTGTGCTTGTGTGTTTTAAGTTTTTTTTAAGGTTTTTGTTCATCTGATGATGCCAGATGCTCACTAAATCTCTGAACAGCTGGGTACCTTGGTGTTGCCCCATGCATGTCATTTGAAAGCTGCTTTACCAATTTACACCCCTGCAAACACATGCAGGGATAAAAATCTTTGTCAGTGTTTTATATTTGCAATTGTTTTATATCAAAACTGAATATTTTTGTTTTTAAGAATGACAAAAAGGAGCATTTCTTAAACCTCCACCCTCCTCTTATTATTAGTCTAAGTGATAGTTATGTTATGTAGTAAACCATATACCTTTGTTCCTCTAATCTCACCATGTAAGAAAACAGTTGCAAAATGATCTGTTCAGTGGAGAACATCCATTAAATGCTCCCCATGTGTTTGAATACATTAGGATTTCTAAACACATACACACAACAGACTGTTTCTTGTCTCATCCACATAGTCATCTTTGTCCTGGCCTATACTGGCTTGTCAAACTTCTTTTTTTTTTTACATTTCAACTGTTTTTGCTACCATTTTTTTCTGATGAGCAATTAACATTGTCCACAGATTTAGAAAGTTTGCAGAGACAAGTAGCAAGCCAAGCTGTATTTTTCAATTGAAGACCAGCCAATATGAGCACTTACAGACCTTTATTCAATGGATATGGAAGCATACATTGTGTGGACGTGTGTGTCTGCAGTTTTGGAGAAAAGCGAGTTCAAAGATGAATCCCAGTTCTTTCGTTTCTATGCGGACGAGGAAACCGAGGGGACCAGCACCAAGAGCAAGCAGCTTCAGCGCAATGACTTCAAACTCATAGAAAACATCTTGGCCAAGTCTCTAGTGGTAAGATGCGCATCGTTACGCACACATATGCATGCATTTTGAGCTTCTCTTCTTTCATGTGGTCATGTTTACATATGAATCCAGTGTTCATCAAATATTTAATCTTTCAGCCTACTCTTTATCGGGCCCCGTGGCTCAGGTGGTAAGCGCAATCAATCGTCTTGGGACTAAAAGTTCCTGGTTCGATTCTTGAACTCCTCCTTGCCTGTTGAAGTATTGTTGAGCAAGAAGCTGAACCCCAAACTGCTCCCTGTGCGCTGCTTAGTGGCTGCCCACCACTTATGGTTTGCCAATGAAAGGTTAATCATAGAGAAAACTTTCCGGCAAGAGATTGATAAAGTTAAAAAAAATAGAGCATTGTTATTTGTTTACCAAACAACAATCATTTGATCACCACCTGTACTGTGATCACGTGTTTGTTCATCCTCTGGCTAAAATAAGTTAAATCCCTTCCTGTTCCATTAATCTGTATGGCTTCTACATCAGTTCTCGCCAACATGATTTCCTGAAACTTCTTTTTTTCTTAGTTTAAACACTTTCTATTACATTCCTTAATATTTATTTATCTGCCAGTTTCCAGGGATAGAACATCAGCCCCGAGAATTTGTTTGATTCATACAAAGTTTTTCCACTTCTACCTGAAATAACCACTCATGTAATGTTTCTCCGCAAACTTTTGACCCCTTTGACTGTCTCAAAGCTTGTGTTCACAGAAGAATTTAAGAGAGAAACCTCTTTACAGGGGTTTTTTGCTCAGGGCTATCTACTGTTCTCACTCAAACATAACTTGGCCCTTCTTCAAACACCTGCAACAGCTCAACACTTGCTTTGCCCCAAAATTAACTTTTCAGACTTTGGAAGCCAGTATATGAGAGAGCTAGTGGCTGACGTCACCCTTACCTGGCTAAATATCGAAGTGCAATTTCACCTTTGCCAGAAGTTGGCATCATTTTATGTGGCACAACTGTTAGAAATACTTGCTGGCAATTAAAAAAAAAATCTTGCTCTCTGAGGTACATGATTTAGATTGGTTGGAATGTGTGAGGCCTGTTCTCATTCCTAGCAAGGTTTTAATTTCCATCACTGCATCCTATCAGATGTTTCGCAGACCAGGCAACTAGACAGCTGGGAGGCATTAGTTCAAAACTAATTCATACAGTTTGTCTTGGTGTTGGCCAGAGTTTTAGTGCATATGTGAAAAGAGTACAACAGTGTATAATGCACAGCACGCTGGTGTGTGTGTGTGTGTGTGTGTGTGTGTGTGTGTGTGTGTGTGTGTGTGTGTGTGTGTGTGTGTGTATAAATATATAGCTATTTATTTCAGAAGTTTCAGCTACATTTTCCTTTCAG
>CAAKHD010004242.1:141333-160152 GCA_901007705.1 Fistularia tabacaria | reverse complement strand
CACTTTTACTTTACTATAACACTTACCTTTTCTCTCTCTCCCTATCTATCTCTGTCCCTCTCTACCTGTAAAAAAAGAGACAACCAAACATAATAACACACACACACACACACACACACACACACACACACACACACACACACACACACACACACACACACTTCCGCATTCAGATGGCTATGGCTCCTGCTAGTCGGTCCTTACATCTATCCTGGGCCGTTATCCAAAGTAAGAGGCCCAGCATAGCCAAGGCCACCCCACCGGATCTGTGGGGACACTGGACACACAGGGAGTGAACAGAGGCAGCATTATTCTCACAACGTGACTGAAGATGTGCATGATGTCTACATTTAATACCACGGAGCTGTGTGATGGTCATTTTTCAAGGGTTTATGGAAACTGTCTGTGCAAAGTTAAGGATTTTTAATACTCTGTCACCAATTGTATTTGGATGTACACATTTTCAATATTGTCATTCTGTCTGCAATAAAAGTGGGTTTAGTTTGGTGCAAAAAAAAGCATGACCTGCATCATGTGTCATTAAGATATTAATGCCACTCTTAAACAGGAGATTTTAAAGTTCTGTTCTTAGTGTGTCTTATTTTGGCATATCCTGTATGATCTTCCGTGGAGAATATAATATAATCACATGGGCATAGGTATGGAAATTAAACCTCCAATTAAGTAAATTATGCCTTATGAACGGTAGCCCATGTTTACATATCTATACTATTGCAAAAATCCTTTCATGTAGTACTTGGATAATATGATTTTTCATTTGTTGTATGCAAGATGCAATTTGAACAGAATGATCTAGTGATTCTTGGAAGCTAGTCATTGAGGTAGAAGTTTGACATACTCTTCCCTGTGATACTGGAGCTTCATATGAGCTGCCTGACTAATGCAACTATTTGGTGATTTCAGCATTACCTCTTAAAATATTCATCAACTGAAAGAGGTCTGAACCTGAAAGTAAGCCGAAACCAAAAAACATCAGGATCCTGTCCGTCTATATGTTTTTCCAGATGGCCGGTCTTCAGGTGGGCAAGAAGATCTGCACTATCAATGAGGACTTGCTATTCCTCAGACCTTTTGCTGATGTGGAAACCATGATCAACCAGGCCTTCTGCATACGTCGCTCCCTGCGGCTTCTGGTCGCCACCAAGGCCAAAGAGTGAGAAATCATGCATCGACACAGAACACAAATGAACACTGAGTGGACTGGTCTAACTGGACATTTTTTTCCTCTTCCAGGATTGTTAAGATCCCTGACAACCCAGATAGCCTCTCCTTCAGACTCTGTGGCTCTGCACCACCACATGTCCATGCTGTGAGAAAAGGTGAGTTTGACTGATTTCTGGAACCAGTTTCACTTCAATTTTATTCATCATCCCTAATTTCATTGCATTTTATATGTGGAAAAAATTAGTGGAATATCTTACCCCAAAATTTGGATTTAGTCATCACTTACTCATCCCGAGTGTGTTTAAGCTGGTAAAAAAACTGAAGCATAACAAAGTACACACTCTACAATATAACTCTTCTGTTCTTGCATTCAGTGCATATATAGACTCAAAGATGGGGGGGGGGATAATTGAAAGCTTCTATCCTCATTTGCTGCAGCAGTGCCAGTAACTCACCTTTGAGGTGTTTGTACTGTCAAATAGACCAACAGTTCTGGGTGAATTTAAGGGAAAGATGAGGTCACTCTAGCCTCTAACCACCTGTTGCATTCGGTTGTTAGGTAACCTTGATTAGGTTTTTATGGCCACCTGTCACCCAGACGGCCTTTGGTCAAGGTTCAGACTGTAATAGACCAAACTCCACTTTTAACACACACACCGACACACACGCATATGCAAACTTTTGTTCCACCTTTTCATTCCACCCTATGTCCCCTTGAAAGCTCCTAACCAGATGTTTATACTTCCTACACAACCTCAGAATAGAGAGACTCACGGCTAGTTTAACTGGGGATGGATCCAAATGTGAAAACCAGACAGAAGTAGAGGACACATAGTGAGGACAGGAGCCATTGGTTTGTTAGAATGTGATCCAGTGGTTTTACTTTTCTTTATTATGGCGGGATGATTTCTCTGAATTCTCTTCCCTCCCTCTCCACATTCCATTGTCTTTTCTGTCTTCCCTAAAGTCCAGTATCATATTTGGCGCTCAGCACATGCACACATAAGATTTGTTTCGTTTGGTTCCTTGCTGAATCTGACTTGAAGTAGGAGTAGCTGCCTATAGATTGTTGCCCTGTATGTTTTCCACACATGGGTCAAGTAGCCTTAGTTAGCTCCGGGTACCCCAGATGGAAATGATGCCAGCAATTGTATTTTTAGGAAGGAGGGGAAGATTTGATTGAACATCTAGGCAGTGAAGCCGTTGGTAGCCTCGGATGACATGTCTTGACAATTAGTCAAGCAATTTTCCATTTCTTCGGGAGAAGAAAGGAATGAAGATGTATGTCCTTAAAATTAGATGATTTGTTTGATTGCAGTTTCCCCCTAGATATTAAGGTTTGATAAGTATGGTCTACTCTTGCCATTTAACAGTGCTGTCATCATTTTGATATGCTCACAGTTGGCGAGTGTGTTGTTCCTACACTCCACAGTATTCACAGTATCACGTTCTCTGACTTTTCATCTCTATCCCCCTCATTCTGTTCCCACACTTCAAGGCTGGGAGGCAGCTGGGGTGGGTCTTCAACCAGGTCAGGTCATCCTGAAGGTCAACGGAAACAATGTCAACCACAGTGACTACCAAGAGGTTGTGGAGCACTTTGCAGCACAGCACACACACCTGGAGCCAGCCCAGGCGGTGAGAGAACCCTTAAAAACACAGTCTTTTCTACACTAATACAGAATTGAAACTATGAATTGGGCGAAGAAGCTTCTTGAAGTAATAACATCTCAGATTTCAAAATGTTTTTCAAAATAATCCACTCTGCACAGAACAGTGGGTTAAGTGCGATGCTCTATGAATCTGTTGTCACTGCTCTAACTGTAGCAGGTGTTTTAGGTTTACCATCCAACCATTCATTGTCTGCCGGATGCTGTTCCAACTTCAATTAGTCTTTTTGATATTTTCATTAATTTACAACGATGTTTGGAAAGAGTGCTCTAATTGAACCCAGAACACTGCATGAAAGGACCAAGAGTTATGGGTCAGTGTTGTTATTTAGTTGGTTAGTTCTTTGTTACCAGCTAGTCTATTGCAATTAACTGTTGTTTGCCATATTGAAAAATAATGATAAACAGATAGAAATAGTTGTCCTACGGGCTGTGTGTGTTTTGGGAAACATTAATCATCATATCAAATTTTATCGAAACAAATACAGTTTTTCAGACTGACTGACAATCAATGCAGACAACATTCACAAAATGTTGTCGCTGGGTATAACATCTGCAAAGAAAGAAGCGTTAAATTCTCTTGCAGATCTATTTATCGGAACACAAATCCATATTTTTTTACATGCCTCTTAGTAAAGATCTGTTTGCCCAGAGTGTTATCAGCGTTCTTGGCTTCAGTACTGGGTGGTGTGGTGTTCTCTGCGTAAATCACTAGCTGTCACTTTGTTGCTGCAGGCATGTTGTAGTAACAGTGTAACATTTCTCAACACAAGATTCATCGCAGCCCTGAGCAAAAAGATTAGCCCAAAATAAGGGATAAACAACTCACTCATTTCTTTCTGGATTCATTTTTATCACACACTTACTCTCCATACTTTGTTGCCCATGTCAAAACTACAACTCTCCAATGGTTGTTTTGACATTCCTGTTGTAGCAGATCATGGCTCCATGCAGTATTACCCAGGGTTGCAGACTCATCTCCCACTGCAGAAAGAGTGGGATGGGTTCTTACTGTATGAAATGCACAGTGTTTTGTTTTCTTTTGTATGTAGCTTAGCCTGCTCTTCTGGCAAATCCCTTTCTGCTGTAACCCAGTGAACAGACTCAGCTGAGCTGCCCCACTGTAGCTTGTTCCACTAAATGTTTGCTGGTTCATTTGACAGCAGGATAAATTACCAGGATATTGTTGTGGCTGACTACACTGTAGAGTTAGAGCCAGAACTGTTAGTCCAGAGGACCTGTTCGGTGAAAGATCAATGTCCATATTACAGAAAGAGAGAAGTTAGATTTTTTTTTCTCTTTAATTCTGTGTGTGACCACCAAATAAATGTATCCGATTTAAAAAAAGAAAAAGAAAAGAAAAGCAACATCATACATAAAAAAGTATTTTTAATAACCTTTGGCTGAGATTGAAAGAAAGACATTTGAGAACCTCCATATTACATGTTAAATTGTTTTTAACAATGAAGCACTAAAAATGATTATTTTTAATGAAAATCCAGCAGACAATAAGGTTTTCTTCCCCCTTTTCTTTCTGGGGACATTTAACATGGCAATTTTAATGAAGAGAACAGCAGGCTCTTCTTCTTCTTCTTCTCCTTTCGGCTTTTCCCTTCAGGGGTTGCCACAGCAAATCAACTTTCTCCATCCAGCCCTATTCTCTGTATCCTCCTCTCTCACACCAACTAACTTCATATCCTCTCTCACTACGCCCATAAATCTTCTCTTCAGGCTTCCTCTAGACCTCCTGCCTGGCATCTCCAATTCCAACATCCGTCTACCAATATATTCAATATCCCTCCTCTGTACATGACCGCACCATCTCAGTCTGGCTTCTCCGACCTTCTCTCCAAAACATCTAAGGTGTGGTCCCTCTGATGGACTCATTCCTGATCATATTCGTCCTCGTCACTCCCAAAGAGAACTTCAACATCTTCATCTCTGCAACCTCCAGCTATGCTTCCTGTCTTTTCTTCAATGCCACTGTCTCCAAACCATACAGCATCGCTGGTCTCACTGCTGTCTTGTACACCTTTCCTTTCATTCTGACTGATATTCTTCGATCACGCAGTACCCCTGAAATTTTCCCCACCCATTCCAACCTACTTGAACCCGCTTCTCAACCTCCCTTCCACACTCGCCATTGCTCTGGACTGTTTACCCTAAGTACTTGAAATCCTCTAACCTCTTGATCTCCACTCCCTGTAGCCTCACCGTTCCACCCGGGTTCCTCTTATTCACACACATATATTCTGTCCTGCTGCGACTAACCTTCATCCCTCTCCTTTCCAGAGCATACCTCCACCTCTCAAGATTTTCCTCAACCTGTTCCCTGCCCTCACTTCAGATCACAATGTCATCTGCAAACATCATGGTCCATGGAGATTCCTGTCTATCCTCATCTGTCAGCCTGTCCATCACCCCTGCAAACAAGAAGGGGGTCAGAGCTGATCCCTGATGAAGTCCCACCTCCACCTTGAACTTCTCTGTTTCACCTACAGCACACCTCACCACTGTCTCACAGCTAGCATACATGTCCTGCACCAGTCTAACATACTTCTCTGCCACTCCAGACTTCGTCATACAATACCAGAATTCTTCTCTCAGCACCCTGTCATATGCTTTTTCTAGGTCTACAAAGCACAATGCAGCTCCCTCTGACCTTCTTTGTACTCTCTAATAGCATTCTAAGAGCAAATACTGCACCTGTAGTACTCTTTCTGGGCATGAAGCCATACTGCTGCTCACAAATACTGACTTCTGCTCTGTCTAGTTTCCACTACTCTTTCCCATAACTTCATTGTATGGCTCATCAACTTTATCCCTCTATAGTTAGAGCAATTCTGCACATCCCCCTTATTCTTAAAAATTGGCACCATCACACCTCCTCCATTCCTCAGGCATCTTCTCACTCTCTAAGATCCTGTTGAATAATCTAGCGAGAAACTCTACTGCTCCCTCTCCTAGACATTTCCATACCTCCACAGGTATATCATCAAGACCAACTGTCTTTCCATTCTTCATCCTCTTCAATGCCCTCCTCACTTCACTTTTACAAATCTCTGCTACTTTGTGGACTACAATAGTCATCCCTTCTATCCTTCCCTCACTTTCATTTTCCTCATTCATCAGCTCTTCAAAGTACTCTTCCAATCTTCCCAATACTCTTCTAGCATTTGTCAATACATTTCCCTCTCTATCCTTGATCACCAGGACCTGCTGTACATCCTTTCTGCCTCCATTTCTCTGTTTTGCCAACCGGTTTAAATCGGTCTCTCTTTCCTTACTGTCCAACAGAGCATATGCCCTTTGTTTTGCCTTTGCTACCTCTATCTATACCATTACGCTGCATCACCCTGTAATCCTGTCTGTTCTCTTCAGTCCCCTTAGTGTCCCATTTCTTCTTTGCTAACCTCTTTCTCTGGATACACTTCTGCACTTCCTCATTCCACCACCAGGTCTCCTTATTTACTTTCCTTCCAGACAACACACCAAGTACTCTCCTACCTGTCTCCCTGATCACATTAGCTGTAGTTGTCCAGTCATCTGGAAGCTCTCCCTGATCACCAAGAACCTTTCTCATCTCCTCCCTGAAAACCATACAACACTCCTCCCCTTTCAGCTTCCACCACTTTGTCCTCTGCTCTGCCTTTGTCCTCTTGATCTTATTTGTCACCAGAGTCATCATACAAGCCACCATCCTATGCTGTCTGGCGACACTCTCACCTCCCACTACTTTTCAGTCACTGATCTCTTTCAGATTACCTCGTCTTTACAAGATGTAGTCTACCTGCGAGCTCCTGCCTCCGCTCTTATAAGTTACCCTATGTCCCTGTCTTTTCTGGTATAAAGTATTTCCTACAGCCATTTCCATCCTTTTTGCAAAGTCTACCACCATCTGTCCCTCTCCGTTCCTATCCTGTATACCAAACCTGCCAATCACTTCTTCATCACCTATATTGCCTGCACCAACATGTCCATTGAAGTCTGGCCCAGTAAACACTCTCATCTCTAGGGATATTCTGCATAACTTCATCTAACTCAGTTCAGAGCTTTTCCTTCTCCTCTAACTCAGATCCTGCCTGTGGGGCATAGCTACAAACAACATTGAGCATCACACCTTCAATTTCCAGTTTCAGACTCACAAGTCTATCTGACATTCTTTTCACCTCAAAAACATTCTGGAAAAACTCCTCTTTCAAGATAACTCCTAATCCATTTCTCTTCCTGTCAGTACCCTGATAGTACAACTTAAAACCTGCTCCTAAAATTCTAGCCTTACTACCTTTCCACTTGGTCTCCTGGACACACAGTCTATCCACCTTCCCCTCTCTGCATCATGTCAACCAACTCGCTACCTTTTCCTGTCATCATCCCAGTATTCAAAGTGCCTATTCTCAGTCCCAGACTGTTGCCTTTCCTTTTCTCTCTCTGCTTCCCAACACTACTTCCCCCTCTCATTCTTCAAACCACAGTAGCCCAACTTCCACTGGTACCCTGTAGGTTGTCTGCACCAATGGCGGTTGTTGTTAACCTGGGCCTTAACCGATCCGGTATGAGATTCATAGGTTTGATTCGCATATTTGGTTTTGGCAAAAAGTTTTACGCCGGATGCCCTTCCTGATGCAACCCTCTGCATTTATCTGAGCTCTGGACCAGCACAGGGAGACACTGGACTATGCTCCCCCGAGGCTGGCTCCGGGAAACACTGGCCTGTGCCGACCTGAGGCTACATTAACAGCAAGCTGAAATTAATGTTTTGCTGCAATACCCCTAAATTCTACATTTTTCCTTCCAAGTTTCATATTTTTATGAATTTTGATACAATTTTATTAATATAAGTTTTGCATTCTGATCATTCATTTGAAACTCATTCCAAATATTGGGTTTGGGCCCCCCTAAGACAAAATGACCCAGATTTCAGTGTGTTTTTTATACACGAATGATGGCTGAAGGTATAGGCTCACAGTCAATAACGTAATTTCCAGACTATAAGCCGATACTTTTTTCACAAGCTTTGAACACTGCGGCTTAAACAATGATGCGGCTAATTTATGGTTTTTGTGGGCTAACAAGCGTCATGCCACCAAGAGAGACTGAGGAAGTGTGTGACGAAGTAATTCTGAAGTGAATTTAATGGTTTAAGTGAGCAGAAGGAAGATGAAGATAGATACTGTTATTTTCAGCCTGCGCGGCTTATATTCAGGTGCGCTCAATAGTCTTGAAATTACAGTCGTGGAAGAAAATTGTAGAGAACATCTTTAGGGCCGCACCTGGCTCCCTGCCTAGACTTCAATATGAAAATCCATCTCTTTTCTCTTTTCCCCAGTGTCAGTGGGTGTATCGTGCTTTTGAGGATGTGGAAGAACTGCAAAGAGAGAGCAGTGCAAGTGAGAAAGAGGAGAATCCTTTCAGGGCGTATGCTGTGGAGCATGGCTCAGACCATGAAGAAGAGAAGTGCACCAATGGGACAGGTCAGACCCATTCATAAGTACATCCCTGTGGAAGGGAAATTGCTTTTAGTCATTTTCTACCTCATCCTCATCCCCTTGCCAAGGAAAGATTGGGGGGGGGTTCTTAGTCCAAAAAAAAAAAGTTATGGCTTATCACAAAATCATCAACCGTTAACTCATTGTATTGGAGGAAACATTCGGAGTAACAAGCTTTTCCTGTGAAACTCTCTCTCTGCTCAACTCTCGACTGTCTAAACTGCGTCCTTTTCTCTGAATGTCCTTCCTAAATGGCTTCATGTTGTTAATCTTAACAGCTTTGGTTGGAAGGTTTTCTTATATTCTACATCTGATATCCTTGGCAGATTATAGTCTGGGGAGACTTTCCCTCATTGACGAGCTGCCGCTGGTCAGTCTGACAGTTGATAACGTCCACCTGGAGCATGGTGTGGTCTATGAGTATGTCAGTACTGCTGGGATCAAGAGCCATGTTCTCGAGAAGATGGTGGAGCCGAAAGGTTGCTTCAGTCTCACTGCAAAGGTAGTAATGACTTGTGGAAGTTAAGTTTTACTGTTTGCACCTTATGAAAATTTTTAAAATAACACAGCTGGACTTTAATTCCCACCCATTCATGGGCTAAATGTTATGTTACCCCATTATTTTATTTTTAATTGATGTTAACATAGTTTATGTTCACTCTGCATGTTCCCTTCGACAGCTAAGTTGTTCTAATTCTACTATTTTGACAGGATTTATAAACATTTTGGCTTCACCTTCATGGTGTTATAAGTTTGCTTCTTTAATTTGGTTCTAATTGCATCATGTTTCTTGCCCCTACAGATCCTTGAGGCTTTTTCTGGTGATGATCGCCTCTTTGTTCATAACTGTAGCCAGCTCATCTCTCAGAATGACAGAGTGGTTACCATGCCTCAGTACGAGTTTCGACAAATCTGTGACACCAAACTGGAGAGTGTCCGGCGGCGTATAGCTAGCTATCAACAGGTACTAAAACACCCGTTCTCATGGTGGATTATGAGAATGGATTAAGCTGATAGCCATGATGCCAAAATTCAAGCTGTTTTTTTCATTACATTCACAATAGCTTATAAAGTCGACCTTGTGTTTGGTATATCATTATTGATGTTAAACTATTGCTTAATTATACTGATTACAACACTCAATAATATGATAAACTAGTCCTAACCTCTTATCTTTAACCTAATATTTCAATTTTCTATCATCCATCATATCTGAATTATTATAACTCACCATGTAAGCTATTATTTTGATATCACATTTTTGCAACATACTTTTTTGCTAGTTTTTATTGGATCTTTAATGACCAGCCTTTTAAAGAGACCTCAATTAGCGGGTGCCATCGAACAGATTGGTTTTATATTTATGATTACATGTAGACAAAATTACTCATACATATTGTAATGTACAATATGAGGGTATAGGGGATACCCCAATTTTAAGAAACCAGTTGTTGTCAATGTAATGCTGATAGTAAGGACAATCCTGGGTCAGATAAAGTATGAAATAATTAACTGATTCCTCAGTATATTTTTGTTTTGTTTGATTTCAGTTTTTATTAAATAACTCAATAGAGGCTCCTTTTCAGGCCATTTCTTCAAATTTTTGTGCCATTACTTGATTGTTTTCCAATAGTGTCTCACATATTTTAGGTTTACAGTAATTACATGTTTCACACACATGTTTTTTTAAAACTGTCTTTATAGCCAAAAGAAATGCTATACCTGTCTATGGTGCATTGATCCAGTATCATATCAATGTCAATATATATATAAAAATATATGTATATACGGGCGGCACGGGAAACCTGCTCTAAATGACTAAGTGAGTGAATGGTTGTTTGTCCGTATATGTGGCCCTGAGTGCAGGATAAGCGTCAGACAATCAAAGGATCATTATGTATATACTCCACAGCCATGCATGTGTTTAAGTGCTTAACATTTGAAAAATAAAAGTTGATTATGCAAATATTTAGATTAAGAATCTGTGCTCTGGATTATAAAAGAACAAACCTCATCAATTGTCTTTAACAAACAGTGTGTCCTGTTCCACATCATTTGTCTCTGTGTCATCAAGTTTTCCCTGGAGCTCAGGAACAAGGCCTGGCCCTCATTCAGGCATGCTGGTGCTCATCCTCATCCTTTAGGCTGCATGGACTTTGTTCCCACCAACTGCCATATCAACTTAATGCAGGTCTCCTATCCAAAGAGCACCACCTCGGCAGGCCGGACATTCAGCATCCGGTTTGGGCGTAAAAACTCCCTGTTTGGTCTCGATCCTGAACAAGGTACGCACAAATCTGTCTGGCTTTAGATGCCACAAGCAAAATCCTTGTCTCAAATCCTCAGTTTTCTGATTTTTTTTTAATATATGCTGAGGGATCTGTCTGTTTAATTTGTCATAACTTTTCACTACACTTTTTTTAGCAGATTTATATTAAAAACAAAGACACTAGGCTATCTTTTTGTACATACTGACTTTCTGTCTCATTCATTTTGCAGACAAACACAAAGCTTGTATCAATGTGGATTTAATGGCAAATGATTACTCATTAGAAAATATCAGTCACTTCTTTGAAATACCTGTATTGCCAAATTGATTTTGTATGTTGTGTGACTTCTCAGTTCGCCCCAAATCTTTTGAATGTCCTGCTGCCCTGTCAAAGTCCTTGTACTTTAAAATATGACTTAACTGCTGGAAATATCCAACCTCATGTCGGTGTGGGATTGTGATAAACGTCTTGTCGATTCCCCTGTATGTCCAGTACATGTGACGAAATTGACAATAAACCTGACTTTGACTCTTTGATGAGGGATTTCTGTCTGTCATAATGCGCAATAAAAAAAATTTTTTTTAAAAAAAGCAAAAATAGGAAAACCCATGTCTACTTTGAAAATGCACATAAAAGACTTGAGGATAGAATCTCCGGGCATATTTAGTGCTCGAGCTTCTCTGAGATCCATCCATTAAAGCATTACTGGACTAATTACCCTCTATGACCACTTAAATCCCGCAGCACAGAGACAGGAATGTTGTTCCAGCCCCCAACGGAAGGTTTAAGGTCTTGCCAAGAATTCCCAAGAAGACTTCCCATAGTAAACTAGATGAGTGTTTTGCTATTAAGTCTCCATTAGTCTCAGGCCGTAACATAATAATTACATAATTTAATGATGTCAGCAAAGATGGTGCCTGAAGGTGCTGCAGGAATTTGTGTAATTTACACAATGTTACCATGGCACAGGTCAGAAAGGAGGGAGATACTGAATGAAAGTTGAATGCAAATGGACAAGAGTATAATTTTAAAGAAAGGGCAAGGTGTTTAGACATTTTTAACCTGCAGGTCGAGTAAGGAGAATCTGGCCTTCTGTCTAAATGGCAGCTGCATACTAACTGAGGTCTGTTTGATGAACTCCCTCTACCCTCATGAAAGATAAAAATGTAATGCAGCTGTCTAGACAGCAGAAAACATCACTTGCATCGTTCCATGTCTTGTCCTCCTCTTTACTTTAACTGCCAGACAGACATCTGCCTAGCAGTTGTAATGGTGAGAAGCTCTGCTGCTTTTTAGTAGGTGTTCTCATGTGATTGATACACCAATGAAATTCTTTTTTTGTGGTGTTGCAACTCAAACAGCTAATCAACACTATAAAAAGATCCTTCTCTTTCACATTAACATATGTTTTTTTTAATGCAATATGAAAAGAATAATAACACACGATTTGAGTTCAAGGCTTCCAAACCATGTTGACAATTCTGCATCCGGAACCCATTGTGCATACGTGCACATTAAAAATTTGTTTTTCATCAAATCCATATGGGAAACAGACAAGAGTGTTACTCTGTGTTTAACATCTGGTGCAAATATCAATGTCAGAAAGTAAAGTCCATTTCATTCACCCACCACTAATCTCTTCTCTCTTCCCCTTTCACCTTTCTCTTCTCAACTTTAGCACAGCTAAATCCGATGTCCCACACCCAGCACTGTGTGACCAGCATGGGGGCCCCCTCCTGGACCTCCTACGGCCTTGATGAGGAAGAGCCCGATGGCAATGGAGAGTTGACGTTGGGCGGAGACGAAAGGCCGCAAGACAGTGGACGGGTTGGCCACGGAGAAGGGGGGCTGAGCTTTTTGCTGAAACAGGAGGACACAGAGACTCAGGACTCCTATATTCAACTGTACAGCCGCTTGGACGTTGCTGTTAGAGAGATGAGGCAGTATGTTGCTCAGATAAATGTGTAAGTGTAAAAGTTCTCTTTCAAAGGTCATTTGAATGTAAATGTTCAACCCCTGACATGATTTTTATCTATTCCACATCAATATTTTATCTTAATCCTGATGTTGACTGTTTGTTCATATCTATTCAGGACCATTTTATTCTCTTGCAGCTGAAGTTGATATCAGATATTGGCATTCCATTGGTGTTTGTTTATACGTCAGTATAAAAAGCAGCGTAAGCTTTCACAATGGCATTTAAAGATCTTGCAGACAAAGCTGGGAGCTGATATCTTCTAGCTGGCCTCCTGAGATTGTCTGTCAGTCTTGCTTTGTCTGTCTGCCATTTACCTTGTTTAAAGCAGGGATTTTAAAAAGGAACATTCTTCAGACTCAAAATATTTATGGGCCAGGCCAAGTACAGAAACAGAAATGGAATCCATAATTATGATAATATTAGGGGAGAGATATTGTTTGCCTGTGCCAAGGAAGGCCTATGACAGAGTGAATGGACGGATGCATGGGTTTGATTGTGAAGGTGTCTATGCAAGGTGTATTATAAAATAATTGAACTCCCAAAAGTATTTATATGCCCAAAAGCTATTTGTATATTAAAAGTCACAAATCCCAATAACTCTTAAGGAAAGCCTAATATACACACCATTAGTCGTAAATTGTTTGAGCAGCATTTGGGATTTATGATCCTTTCTCTTACCTCCTTAGGCTCCTGTCATCTATCACTGAGCCTACGCAGATCCAAGGGGGCGTCGGTGAACCTCCAATCTATGAATCAAGTCAGCCCGTCTCTTTGGCCCCCTGTGAGGATTGCTGTGACCAGGACAAAACTGAGCATGGTGGCATCAAAAGGGTTTGCTTTAAAGTGAATGAGGAGGACCAGGAAGACTCGGGCCATGACACAATGAGCTACAGAGACTCCTACAGGTAACTCGTTAAAAATTGTTTCATTATTAAAAAGCTGACAAAGATAGAATATGCATATTGAAAGCATGTGATGAATACTTTTACGAATGAAACACTTGTTTTCTTATTTCACATTGATGTATTCTACAAATTACCAGCCTGTAAAGAGCTACTCTCAAAAACCTCCTCACACTCAGTTCATGAATTGCTTTGTGATATAAGCAGACTCACACTCGCTGTTTCATGTACTACAATAGTTAAATATTTTAAGTTTGTTTCACCATCTTCTAATTTTGTTCAAAAATTCCTGTGTGAACTACAAAATAAATCTTTTAGGTGTTCCATTTATTTAATGTTCATGTAATTTGTGAAGTTTTTTAAGTTATTCAATGAGACCATGATCTGTTTCCATTTCACTGTTGACAAGAACACAGATTAGATGCATTCATATTGCAATTTATTTTCAACTCCTTGATGCCATCTGTAACAATTTAAACAATGTCATTCTGAGGAGCACACCCTACCATTAACCGATAGAGATAAGACTCTTTAGTTTGCATTAATAATGATGCTAACGTCTATTTCTTAGAAAGTCTCTCCTTGACAAAGATGTCATTGTTTTTCGATTTGTAGTCAACTTACCCTTTGATGGGGTAGCATTTTTTTTGAAAATTTAGTAATTTACAGTGTTTTAACTTTTGGGTTCCATATTTAAAAGGGAGAATGATTGGGCCCACAACAATTCTTGTGATCAATAAACAACAATGACTCTGTTACGTACCTCAAAGCAATGGAATATATTCATGTAGGATGAGTGTTTTATAAAGACTAAAAGTGCTTATATGCCTCAAGCATGGATAACATCCAAAACTGTCAATCATTTAATTTTATTTTTTAAATGTAGAACAGTCACAAAATATTTTACCAAGGTAACTAATGACCTAATTCTCATAAGTGGAAAGTTATAAAATCCAAATGGTAGAGTTTAAAAAATTGTTTGATGGACTTTTTGGACCTCAATAGCATTGAGGGGGCTGCATGTCTTTTTGGTTGACTGGATTGGGGACGGGGCTAACGTAATTAGTGTCTAAATGAGAACTGACCTAAACTGCTATTATTTTGGTTGTTTAAAAGCCTTTGCAATTTATAGCTATATTATTTATATTTCTAAATATATTTTGACTTTGAATTTGTCAAAAATGGGGAAAATGCAATATTTCCCAGTACTGGAAACAATAAATGAAAATAAAAATACATTAAAATAAATAAATGAGAAATTATATTTGTAAAAAATTCGAGACTGGGTAAAGATTGTCACACACCTGGGTTTGAAACTCTGGACTGCATAATACAACAGCAACATGGAAAATCCTGACTTGCCTTACAAATCCAGAAGACTGCTCATGTGTCCTCTGCAATTCGGTCCAGATGGTGGTGTTTTAACTGTGATTGAGGGCTAAAAATGACTTCAAAATGTTATGGTTAGATTTGGTTATGTCATTTTGTTGTTGTGAGATCTGTGCGTGCGTGCGTGCATGTGAGAGTGAGTGAGTGTTCAGTCCACTGGGCAGTGCTCCACAGAGCCACACCCTCCACCACCCACTAAGCTGTAGTTATTGGTTGTTGGTGTGGTGGGCTGCCATATAATACAACCAAATGTTTGGGGTGCGGCCTCTTCACCCAGCCTGTCATTAAGCCCCTGCCACACGATGTGAAATGTAGTTAACGTTTGCAATAAAATGTAAAGGAAAATGTTGGCCTGCACTTGCACACATGCGCGCGCGCACACACACACACACACACGCACACACACACACACGCACACACACGCACACACACACACACACACACACATACACACACACACACACATAACATGGGGTGTTAGCCTAGGATTTTGAAAACTAGTTGGATTATAGAAGTGTAAAGTGAATGTGGATGGCTTATGTGTATTTTAGGATGTAATGACATGTGTATCTGGGGTGGAACCTTGATCTTATTTTAGGAAAGTGCTGATAGAGTCAAACATTAAGCAAGAAGTAGTGACAGACCACAGCGGAGCTTCCCAGTCAGGGGTCACTCAAGTACAGCCTGTGAGGAGCACAATCTAAGTAAGAGGACCGGAGAGGATAGGATAGAATTCCCGTGAGAGAACCTTAGGGAAATTATGGGAAGGAACTGGGAACACACACACACACACACACACACACACACACACACACACACACACACACACACACACACACACACACACACACACACACACACACACACACACACACACACACAGACAAGAAAATACAGAAATATAAGAAAAAGTAGCTTCTCTACCAAGCTTGTACTTTTTGTCCGTTGTAAGCCTTTGTCTGCTACGTGTGTATTCATATTTGTGGTAAGACCTTTTGTCTGGTATCTGGAGTGTGTCCCTGTGCATCTGAGACGGATAACGCTTTCGTCAGTAGTATATTTCTTAAGATCACAATTGAGATCCCATGATGAAGCCTTCTTATTTTTTTAACATTCAAAGCAGTCTTTGGTGACATTACACATTTAATGATTCTGCTTCTATACAACCCATTTATGCTTCTATACAACCCATCTAAACAAATAAGGTAATCTGGGAGGAGACTGGCTGTTTCCAAATGGTTATCTTTAATGACATTCTACGCCCTATAACAAGTCATCTTGTCGCATTACAAAACAGAATTAATTGAAAGAAAGCTTTGAAAGTTTTACTCTAACTTCCATTTTGAGAATTCATTTTAAAGATAAGAAATTTCACCTAGTGTTACCATCTTAATATTGCATTTAAAAATATGCATGCATGTAATTCCCTGTTGCCCCTCTACTGTAGCTATAAATAGAAATGTCATATTTAACTACACTACATCTCTCTGTCTCTCCTGTGCCATTTTTTTAAACGAGTAGATGTGCCAGATGGATCAAAATCTGCACAATTTTAAAGGCAAAGTAAAACTCCCTTGTTGAGACTCTCAGTAACCCTCCCCCCCAAAAAACAGCAACAACAATGTACTTGCTCCTGGTGTACTGATGCGCAATGATGTACTAATGATGCGCAAGTCGCTCATACCAGTCATTGAGATCGGAACCATAGAGAAAGCTGTTTTAATGTTCAGTCGGAATCTAGTGTGTCCACACTTATTTAAATAATTCTGAAACTTGTGTGTCTCTGAGTGTTACTTAGTATTTAACCATGTCTTTTCCTGAAATAGGATAATGGTCACAGGCGTGCTCATACTCTTGGCTTGAATTTAAGTACTGTAAGTAAAGGTTAATTTGGCAATTACTGTGTGTGTGCGTGCATGCATGTGTGCACATGCATGTGCCCCACAATGAGACAGAGTTTATTAATTTCTGAATTCAGCCAGTAAACTCAAGAAGCATGTGTGTGTTTGTGTGTGAGTGTGTATATGGGTGTGAATAAAGACATGAGACAAACCATTAGGAGGATTGAAGTATAATAAGAGAGAGTAGTTGAAAGTAGGGAGCCCAAAACTTGTGGATTTTATTCCTGCAAACAGACATTGAAAGGAGTGTATCATGGTGTGTTGGTAGACTGTGTCTGTGAATATAAGCCAGTTTAGACCCAAGCCAAACTACTAACAGATTGCTATTTTAACTCACTCACCATAATTGCCCACCCCCAACCAGCACTTGCGTGCTCACACACACAGACACACAGACACACAGACACACACACACACACACACAGACACACGCACACACACACACACACACACACACACACACACACACACACACACACACAGACACACACACACACACATTAGGAACCACAGAATAACTAGGCAGGTGAAATCTAACCTGCCTCCCCCACTTTGTCAGCAAGCCAAGCTGGATAATCGCAAAGGAAGACAAAGGCAGTGTTGTCGTTTTGTAACCTGTAGTCATTCGTAGGCCATTTGTCATGGTAATCCAGTGGCCTGTGAATCATTCAGAGTTCCTCTGGGCGGCTTGCGAGCGTGCTAACTTGAAAGGATGTATAATTTGGGCCACATCAATCTTGCAAATGCTCCGAGTAATCTTGTTGAATCACGTAGATTTATGGTTATAAATACCAGTCATCTTACAGAACTGTGATGAGATACCAAGAGATACGAGTTACAGGGTTTCACAGAAAAAAATTGTATTTGAAGGTATCTATGTAATTCAATGGAAGTTATTTCTTCCTTATCTATTTATCATCAGTCAAAATGTTCAAATGTAGATACAGTTCACAGAACGCAGCTCATTGTAAAGCAGCAGTGGTTGCTGCTGTGAACACCATTTAATTACCTTTGGTCTAACATACTGTAAATCAGAAAAGACATTTACAATCCGAAGGAATATTTGATAGCGTAATTGTCATCCGCAGCCCTCTGAAGTCTCAGAACCTAGAGAACTATTTTTTTATATTAAAAAAAACATATATGTGTGTTTGTTATTTCAGTGAATGCAACAGCAACAGAGATTCGGTGCTGTCCTACACCAGTGTGCAGAGTAATAGCTCTTACCTGGGAAGTGATGAGATGGGATCAGGTAAAGAAACAGAATTTAATTTGTCCTTCTCTAAATGTCACTCATCATCTACTTGTCTGTAAATGTGGCTTTCATGTATTTTGATATTTACCCAGCTCACTACAGTCCCACTACCTGACGTGTCCTTTTATCCAGCCTGACACACTTTTTATTATGTTGGATTTTCTCCAACACATTGGTTTCCAACAAGCATCCAATGTGGTTTAAAAAGCCAAGTCTAGAAAAAAAATGGCACCGTCTAAATAAACAATACTAAGTGAACTCAATACATACAAAATAAGTTCAGCTTTCCTAAAGATATGTTTCCTCAGTGTCAGACAAAGAAAAACAATAATGGATCCTTTCAAAATTTATGCAGCTTTTTTTTCTGAGGTTCTTTATTTGTGACACTGGTTACTTTTTCTTCCACACTGTAAGAAGGAACACAAAGTGTTCATTAGCATGCAGTCTTTCACAGCCTGGTAGATAAATCACATGCTCATAACACACACGTAAAAACAGTCTTTATAAACTTGCAGTAATTTTGGTAATCAGTCAAACTGAAAAGCCGACTTATAAATGACATAAATATGTTTGTTTCCCGCCAGGGGACGAGCTGCCATGTGACATGAGAATCCCCTCAGACAAACAAGACAAGCTGCATGGCTGCCTTGAGCATCTCTTCAACCAGGTGGGCTCTGGGTTCTGTTTGGAAGGGAAACTGAAATTGAGTGTGTGTGTGTGTGTGTGTGTGTGTGTGTGTGTGTGTGTGTGTGTGTGTGTGTGTAATTATCACTCAGTCAG
>CAAKHD010004242.1:111479-141313 GCA_901007705.1 Fistularia tabacaria | reverse complement strand
GGTAATGTGTGTATGTGTATTTTTATGAGTTTGAGTACTAGTATTAGTGTGTCTTTGTGCGTGTATATATGAGTGTGTGTGTGTGTGTGTGTGTGTGTGTGTGTGTGTGTGTGTGTGTGTGTGTGTGTGTGTGTGTGTCACAACTGTTACTGTAGTCTAGTGGCTTGCAATGTGTGCACAGGGCCTTCCTTCAGGATATTCTATTAACTTATCTATTCTCTATCTAATTCTATTTAAAATTGACACAATCAGCCTGAAAAACTAGAATAGATAATCTGTTTGATTACTTCTAGGTGTCCTTTTTCTTAGATTTGAGGTTTCAGATTAGATAGCTCTTTATTAGTCCTACAGGAGGTAAATTTGCGGTGCTACAGTAGCAAGGGGCAATAGGATACATGCTAAATATGGATATGTATTGAAAGAATGCTAATATGTCTGAAAAGAAAAAAGGAAAATAAATATTATAGGAGAAGAAAATGAAATAGGATAAATAATACGGAATGTAATGCTATACACAATAAAGCATTATATTTAACGTTGTAAACAGAATTGCACTCTGAAGTTTCACATGCGTGTTATTGCTCCTTAATGTAAATGTTTTTTTTTTAAATCGCCCAAAATAACAATTTTTGCAACAATTTTGCCAATATTTACATTACATTATGAATACAACACCTTCCTAATGACAGATACATGCAACACAATTAAAAGGATTCAGCCATAACATTTAAACCTGAACAATGACTAAAAGATCACACTCGGTCCTACCAAGTATTTGGAAAGAGGATTCTGATCATAATCAGTCAACATCTGGACTGAGTTACCTTGTGAAGCCTCCTGTCCTCTGCTCAGGATCCTGCTTTCTCTCTCATCTTTCATTTGACCTCCTTTCTGCATTTTCTTTCCACTTCTGTCTGTCTGCCCCCCCCCCCCACCGCTAGTCAGATGTGCTCTTTTTTATTTGCAGTGATTTTGCAGTGATACATTGACTCAGAGACATCTATCTTTTCATTTCCTCTTACCAGCATTTTTCTTCCTTTAGCTTTTTCCTGTGTAACCAGCAGCTGGCAGGGCCTGTGACAGCAAACCATTTTTGTAGTTGATTCTGACAAATCCAAGACGAACCTAGATGCAATCATTGAATTGTGCTTTTGTATGCGTGCACATGCCTGTGCATGGTATGTTGATATGATAAATTGCCTTAGAAAGAAATAGCCAGATTAAATACATTTTTGTTTGTATTTCCACCCACAGGTTGACTCCATCAACAGCCTGCTCAAAGGTTCGGTTATGACCAAGGCCTGTGAGGAGACCAAGCACTTCCACTCAGATCACAGCCAACTAGGTATATGTTTTTTGTATGTGTGGTTCCATGTGTTTTTTCTGCTTCACTGGTAAGATGTTTTCTTTGACACTTAATACAAATTCACATAACCCTGACAAATATCTCAACAGAGTTTCGACTTACTGAAGACTGGACAATTCGCTGTCGTCAAATTATCCACAAGAATATCCAGGAGGACCCTTGGAACCTTCCCAGCTCTATCAAAACCCTTGTGGAAAGCTTACAGAGATTTGTAGATGGTTAGTAGAATGCATGACCATGTGCACAAACACACACCCACATACACACACACCTGTGCACATAACAGTAAATGGTTAAAATCAATCACTGCATCTTTTTTTGTTCCACAGATGGAAAGAACCAGCTTCTCCTGGCTCTGCTTAAGTGCACAGGTACATTGAAATGCCTGCATCAAACTAGAACCACTTCATATTAAGAAAAATTCTTTCTGGTAATAAGCCCAGACAGAGCCCAGCTTTAATTTTCCATAAAATTAGAGAGGATGTGAAAATCCAGCTTTGCAGTCACTCAGCAGGACTCCATCTTGGATAGAAGAATAAGTCTCCTATCTGGAGGACTTTAAAGGATTCCAAAATTTTAGGACTCTTTGTAAATGAGATCATCCATCATGTTAAACTAGGGCTAGTTCTACATCAAAACATCTGCTGGCACTTTTTAACAGGTGATTAATTATTCAAGTTAATTATTCAAGTTTTGTATTGTCTCAATCAGTCATGGCTACTTTGCTGGATCGTATTCTACTGATCTTTTGCATCAGTCCGTCTTCACAGCAGTCAGTCAGTCAGAGGATATGTGAGATTTAGAATTAGGGTTGCTGGTCCAACTATCAGCGACTGAAGGCTGTTTGGTGGGTGATGATTTTTCCTGTCCCTCGACCTAAAGTCAAGACACGTTGTAAAATTAGTACAAGCTGCTTCAATATATTATACCCAATGTATTTAACACAAGACTTAATCTTCATTATAAGTCAGTCAGTACTTAAAGCTAAATATTAAAAGTTCTCGCTGGAGGAGAAAACATCAACAACTTTCGGTCATACACTATTTCAGATTTTTTCGGACGGATCCAAAAATGTGATGGAAAACTATATGCATATTGGGATAAAAAAATAACACCGTTGTAGAAACCTGATTACCTATTTTTCATATTTTAGCCTTCATTTCTATATGATTTACTTGCTTTCCAACCCATGCATATACTTTAAAGTTGGCGTATTTGAGGGGCAAAGTAGTGATGTTTCTTTAAATATGTACACAATTGTGATATATTGTATACGAGTACTTGGGTTGCTACTGATATGAACTTTGTTCCATATTACAAAGTCCCGCTCCCACCTCTGAGTATCAGATAAGTTCATGTTCATGTTGAGGTCAGGCGGATTGTATTTGTTCAGGACTGAGGGTTGATATTGAGGTACATGATGCCCCAGTCACTTTGAACTGTGCATATGGCATATGGTGGTAGTTAGAGAACTATCCTCTCAGGGGGCCAAAGCTAATGTGATACAGTGAGGCAACTCCAGCACATGTGCAATGAGGAAAGTGAGGTTGGCAAATCAGGAGATTGGATTGCCTCATCTTCTCTGCCCACTCAATACTTCACTACTTCACTCGATAAGTATGCTCTGAACTGCCTTTATTTCTTTTTGACTTCATGTTTTCTCTCTCCTGCACTGCACCAGACACCTCTCTGCAGTTGCGACGGGATGTGATCTTTTGTCAGGCTGCAACGGGTGCCCTGTGTACACTGGCGGAGCAGCTCCTGGCAGCATTACGTTCAAGGTTCAACAACGCTGGCGAGTACCAGGAGGATAGCAAGGAGACCAGTCGGAAATGGCTGGAGCAAATATCTGTCATTGGTGTGCTGCTCCATTTCCAGTCCACACTAGCATCTCATGTGGTAAAGACAGATGACGCCCCTCTTAATGCAATGGATTTGCAATTGTTTATTATTATTTAATGTATTTTTAAAATAATTTATTGCGGTTTGAAGACCTCAAACCATAGATCAATCATCATTGATCAAATTGCAACATTCTCCAGTTTATGCAGTCGTGATCACAACTATGAAACCTCTGAGCTTTCTGTCTCTTCCTGGCAGAAAGAGGAGCGGACCATGTTGGAAGACACCAAAGCAGCCCTGTTGGACCTGGACAAAGTCACAGTGTTCTTCAGGCAACTGGAGGATGAGTGTCTAGTTGCAAGTAAGAAACTCCATCAGCAAAAGATTGTCTCAGCCAATGCAAACCGTACCAGTAATTAGCAGCTGTATGGCTTGAGCAACTCTGAATGAAGATCCATTATGTGTATAGATAGTGTTTTTTTAGAATAAGAATGCCAGCCCACTGCTGCAGATTGGATTTTCTTTTTCACCAGAGTGTTACTGAAAAGAGCAGGAAAACAACTCAAATAAGGTTATGGATGATTTAAAGGCAAGGATAGATCATTCAATCTATTTAGCCGTTTTACTTTCGTCTCCGATATTTTTGACCTTCTTTATAAGGCTTTCACAAGCTTCATTAAATTGCAGAGCTGCTCTGATACTGTAAATAAGTGTGAAACTGAATTGTATATAGGTGATAAAATTTTACATGTTTTTTTTTTTACAAAAAATGTATTCATACACATAATTGCAATGATATTACTAGGTACATAGTGAGCTAAAATATTTTCTTGAACAATAAAAAACAGATTTGACGGCTCACGGTCTGGAAATTTAAACCTGTAAATATTCTAGTGTTCACAACTAAAAATGAAATAGCTTATTGATGCCATCTTCACATTTATGTGTACAAAAAGTTTGGATTTTATATTCTCAGTATTTGTATTCATTGAGGTGCTTCTGACTTCCAGTGCCCTCAAGCCTCCAGCAGACACAAAATAAATGTCCATTTTGTATTAGTTTTTTGTTCAGCAACCTCAATATGGCCAGCAGAGATTGCGTACCATATAAACTGCCCAGCATATTTTTCATGATTTTCAATGCAAATCTATGGACGAGCCAGACTCTCTTTTCTGAGTTAGCAGAAAGCATTTAGTGGTCTACATGCAAATACTGTGCTCAAGCGGTGATCTTGCAAAAACACAGCCTCCTGGTGCCTGTGTGTCACATGATCATAAACATTTGTAACCAACACGCCCAGAAGTAGCTGCATTTCTGTCTGCAGCAGGTAGAGGCCTGTGGCCGCAGCATCCATTTGACACTATTGGTTATCTAAGAGCATCTACATTAAGCTGGGTCTGTCCCTAGGATATTCATGTAAACAAGCGTCACAGGAGACTTGAGCCCAAGTTTAACCTGATACATAACACACAATTCCATTGGATTACGGCTTGATGGGTTCCGAGAGGTCACTCAGTAAAGGTCACCCTCTCGATTTTCTCCCTCTAGATAGTGTGTGCAACAATCAGATTATTATGAAAGATTTCTTGTATTGCTGATAGATGTTAAGAAAAGTAATTATTGATCTATTGATGAACAGAACATAGCTTTGAAATTGCTATCTATCTATTGATATATATATATGTGTGTGTGTGTGTGTGTGTGTGTGTGTACATATACATATGAACACACACACCCATATATACATATACGTGTGTGTTTATGGTAGAGCCAGCTATGGGTTTCATTTTTAACATTAACTTCAGGATAACAGCCAAAGCTCTTCCAACTGCCCAGCTACTTAATTCATGGCTTTGACACTAACTATCATTTGACACCAAGATCAAAGCATAAAACAGACATACCTGAATAACCCGTACCATAAAGCAAACCCTCTTTATAAAAGCCCCTTGCTCCATATCACATATCCAACAGTCCTTGATTCCCTCATTTACATAACTCACACAGTGGTCAGTCACATCCCAGGGGCCCGGCCAGAATGCCACCACACACACACACACACACACAAATACACACACGAAACATTGAAATGTCACTGCGAATTGTTCTTCAGTTATTTTGAGAGCATTTTAAGTGTTATTTACTGTTTTTTTTAATGCCACGCATCTTACTCCACAAGTGTATTTGAATATTTTTGCCACATCAAAACAAACTGTCAGACAAGGATTATATATGTTCTGAATTTCAACATATTGATAATATAAAGGGATTAAATAAGGGAAAGGAATCATTTTTACTGTTATGTTCATGTTGTTTTTGTCTTATATGGACATGTAACCCCGGGTTAAACTTAATAAATGAACTCCAAAAATGTAGTAAACAAATATTTACAAATTTATATTGCATTTCCATACTGAAATAATTTTTCTTGGTTAGTAGCTTTTGGTTACGAGCTTTTTGATTAATACACGAGTGAATACCCTTTATGGTACTAAAGAACATGTATCTGAACAGAATGATTAAATGTATAATTATTTAACTTGAAATAACAATCATTTCACAAAAATAGTTTCGTAGTAGTAGTATAGTTTCATGAGTACAGTGTGTGTGTGTGTGTGTGTGTGTGTGTGTGTGTGTGTGTGTGTGTGTGTGTGTGTGTGTGTGTAAGTGTGCGTGTGCATATATATGTATATATGTGTGTGTATATATATGTGTATATGTATATTTGTATATGTATATAAATTTTGTACATTTACATTTGTATGTGTATATATATGTATGTATGTGTATATATGTGTGTGTAAATGCATGTGTGTATATATATGTACGTGTGTGTGTGTGTGTGTGTGCGTGTATATATATATATATATATATACACACACACACACATATATACATACATGTGTGTATGGTGTATATGTAACAGATGGATTTTCTTTACAAAAGTACAATTGAGTAAAATTTGTATTTAATTTTGGTCAATTGTAGAGTATCTTTAGTAGGTACAATGTACTGTAAGTGTCCCCAAAAAAGCACAACTCTAGTTCTTTGATTTGAAGAATGAAAATGTTACATGTATTGAGTTGGTTTTACTGTACACCGTGAATTACTTAGTTTAATTCTGCTTGTATGGGTTTGTGTGTGTATGTGTTGCAGACACGCCAGTTTGTTACCAGGTGGAGGGGAGCCGACAGGCCCTGAGGGTCACGCTGTACCTGGACAGCTGTCACTTCAGTGAGCTACCCAGTCGGCTGCAAAATGGAGGCAGCCTCAAACTTCACACAGTTCTGTTCACCAGAGGTAAGAGACTTGGCAGGAATTGGAGAAACTAGCCTGGAAAACTGCAGGGAATAAGATCAATGGTTGGAAAAAATAGCACAACAGTAGCAAGTAGTGCAGGGGAATTCTGCTTTCAAAACATGGTCTGGTTTTTAGAAACAAAGACAGCTCTTCTTGCTTTATTATTTTACTTTTAAAGTAGCTCTATCTACAGTGCTCTAAACTGAATTGACTGCTTTGAAGCAATAGAAAATATTAAGTTCTTGTTAATATAATAACATTTCTAATCAGAACACAAAAATTAAGTACAAAAATCGTTTATGTCCAAACTGCTCACAGCAGGAAGGAATTCAGTGTGTACCTGAATTTTAACTTCATAGTCAAAGATTAAAAAGTGTTTGTCAAAAATCATGTTGAAAGGGCATGACCTGAAGTTTCAGTCAGTTAAATTTTCGTTCTTTTTCTCACTTCCTGTACTTTGAATATATTACTGTTATTTACCCCATTATTATATGAGCCAATAAGGTAAACTGGAAAAATGGTAGGAGGATTTGATAGGCAGGCAGAGTCATGTCCAAGTGGGTTTGGACTCGGGACCTGTACCTAACTTTGTAAACAATGCGTGAAACTGCAACTTAAAAAAAACACTCACATTACCTTAAGCAGCTCCTACATTTTCTGAAAGCTTTTCATGCTTTTATTTAATTGGATTGAAGCCTTTTTCTTGATGGCCCTGACATTCAGGTTTGGTCCCTCGCTCTTTCATTCCTCATCAATCTCAACTGTGAATAGTTTCATGCATCATGTCTGTCCGATCAAAGGAACATTCATTTTCCATTGGTAAGTGCCAACTGGAAGACTGAGGCAATTATAGAACTCAGATTGTCCTCAACAATGAAAAGCTGTAACACAGCAGCGCTGCAGTTCAGAAGTAAAACTAAGTGGTCAGACAGCGTCGCCTACTGGAAAGTATTCTTTGTTGCAGGTCAAGGAGGTTGGAAAGCACCCTGTGATACTGCAGAGATTGGAATTAGTGTCTCAAGGATCAGTTGAAAAACCAAATATAAAATTCAGAAGTAGTTTTCAACCACCAGCATGAATCAAATATCTGAAATTATGCAGAACAAGATTTTTTTCAGGACAGTGGATGAGACTTAAATTAGCCTATTTCAGAGGAATTCAATTATGAAAAGATCTAAAACAATGTGATTAATCTGATCATATGAAGAGCTATCAAAAATACTGAAAAACATGCTAAATTTCTTTTGCAGCTTCTACCCATTGTTCGCTGAATTTTGTATGAAATTCTTTGTTTTATTTTGTGTTCATTACTACTTTTACTCTCTTTTAGTATAATTTGCAGGTATTTTTATTCTCTCTCTTGTAATTCTCCTGTTCCCTTAATCTCTTGCAAAATGTAACATTTAGTGCAGACTGCTTGGCAATTTCTTGCCACTTATAAGCAATGTTTTATACGGTTAGGGAATTAAGATAAAAATATGTCAGGAGAAAAAAATGACATCAGCATTTCAAAATAGAATCAATGTCAATGAAATAGAAAAGTATTGCATTAAGAGAAGAACATGATACCATGGATGATGATGTAAAAACATTGGGATCCGAATGTTATCCAGCACTGGAGCGTCCAGAAGGAGGATCCCAGCAGGATTATATCGCAATGGAAGAGTTCCAGCAGCGCACCAACGCCGTCTCACTAGAGAAGGTCAAGGCTTACTACCGCCGACTCAGGTAGGCTATGCTGCATCGAGGACTGTGGTGGCCTTTTTACCAGCACACAGAACACAGTTCACCCTGCAGGGAGCTTTACCCAGCGCTGCTGAAGACCCACACTGATTCCACTGTTTTCACGCTTATTGCTGGGAAGAGTCTTCATAGCTTACGAAATCACCTTAGACAACAGCTTGTTAAACACGTTGATTGTAATATATACAATATGGACATCCCATGTGAATTAAATACCACATACCAACTACGTTCTCATTTGTCTGCATAATGAAACACAAAATAATCTACAATGGCAAACCTAATTGTTCTTTGAGACAAAAGATTCTGAATTGAACATCTGTAAAATAAAAGAATAAAAACAAGTCAAATGTAACAAGGAA
The DNA here is from genome assembly GCA_901007705.1 of Fistularia tabacaria. Lineage (NCBI taxonomy): Eukaryota > Metazoa > Chordata > Actinopteri > Syngnathiformes > Fistulariidae > Fistularia > Fistularia tabacaria. The sequence continues at coordinate 132,700 of CAAKHD010004242.1, read as the reverse complement.
GAAAACGGAAACCCCCTGATAATAAAGTGCCTATTTCAGCAATACAGTCTTAATCTGAATTTCTATCTTCAGTTATAGTTTAAATATATTGACTATATATGCTCTTATTAGAAGTTGTACATTGACAAATATCACATTAATGCACTACTGATTCCTGATATCTGCAGAGCAATACCGGGAAATGAGTCATACCACATCAATAAATAATGACATATATTGTGTATCATATTCTTGCCCTGTATTCTACCCTGTGAGTCAGTGCGGAGAAATCTGTAAATATCTATAGCAAGTGATTTGAATACTGAAACAAACATTTCTTTCCACAACAGGGCTTTTTACCTGGATAAGTCTAATCTCCCCACAGACTCAAACACCACAGCAATGAAGATTGACCAGGTAAACATACATTTATTGTAATGATATACTGATCATAAATTGTATATTTCACAGTGTTATTTGGAATGATTTCATTTTGTCCTAATTAAAGTCGATTTCAATACAATTTTGTGACTGAATATAAATGCAAGTACAGATACTGGGCCTTGAAGTTAGAGATCTTCAACCAAGCATTTCAAAAGTAAGATGAACTGGCATCCTGTTTTCCTGCTGGAAATCCCCACTAGCTTGTTAGGCCACCCCATATTAACATATTAACACCTCAACACTTCAGCAATGGCTCTGATTAGATTAGAAGGAACCTTCTAGTGTTGCCAACTGACTTTAGCAAAAAAAAAAAAAAAAAGTGTCACGTGATTGTAACAGGATAGAACATAGTGGATATCTAAAACCTGAAATAACACAAAGAGACAAGCACAAGGCACATAGTTTTTATGGTTTCAACTTCCATATCTGATGCTCGATCCTTCTAACAAGATCATTACTGTTCATAGTTGAAGGACCAGTATGTAGAATTTAGTGACATTTAAGTTTAAAGCAAACCCAATACAGCCAATGTTCTTCTCTAAACTCGTAAGAGAAGCTAAAGTGGTCCTCAGGATAAAATAGGTGCTTAAGTGAAACCATGCACAATCAACCTGTATACTTGATGATGATTCGTTCTCCCTTGATTTGTCTTTCCCCTCCATTTTTTAAAATTTGCTGGCCACTTCATGGTAAACTGTTGTCGAAACCATACTGTTGCAATATGGCTGACTCACACTTAGCTAGTTGATTAACAATGATTCTGGATTTCTGGAAGTGATTGTACATAAGTCATCATTTCATTTTGTTCCCGAAGATCCACTGAATCCTTTATATTGGTCCTTTGAGATCTCTCATGTGGTTTGAGATAACACCACATGTTCTGAAGGCATATCAGCTCAAATCAAATAGAGGAATTTTATGTGTTGTTTATTCCGAAAGTGTTGCTTCAAGCTATAAATATACCAGAAAAATCTAACTTTGCATTAAATGAGGAACATTTTCCTTCACTGATGGCTTTACGACTTTACGGTTTCGCTAATATGGCCACTGATTCTCTACAGTTTTATCGTATGCTCTGATGTGACCCTCAATTTCTCTCATAGCTGCTGCGGCCACTCAACACACTGGACGACCTTTGTCGGCTCATGCAGTCCTATGTCAACGTGCGACCGAGTGCCCACGGCCACCCGTCAGGTGTCAGCGTGCTGTGCGTGTCCTCTGAGCTGTGCAACCGCCTGGGAGCCTGCCACATCACAATGTGTGGGACAGGCATGCAGAGGTCAGCCTGGCAGCCACCCAGCAACACTTAACTGCTGTCAGCCACAATAAAGACTCACACAGAGTGGATGACATGCACTTCTACAGTGAAGCTTCATATCGCTGAATTAATTTGTCGCTGGCACATTTGGGCAACCGTCTGATACAAGTCTGTCAGTGAAGGACGCTCAGTGCTGACCCTTTTGCCCTTTGCTCTTTGCAGATGTACCCTTAGCGTGACGCTGGAGCAGGCGATGATCCTGGCCAGGAACCATGGCCTCATGCCGCGCTGCATCATGCAGACCATGGACATCATGCGCAAGCAGGTAAACCTCAGAGGACAAGGCAGGACCTAGAGATTTCAGTCTCTTGTGGAGTTAATGTTTCCATTACGATCTCAGTGCATATTTCATTGCAGCATTTATATCAAGCCAAAAGTATGTGAAGATTATAAATTAATTTATAAAATATTATAGACAAGAGGCAGAAATGGGAAGCGTATATACCTCAATGTTAAATGTAAAAGTACTTTGACTGACCAGGGTTCCTGCATACCCTCAAAGTCTGAATAAAGCAACACTTTCATTGAAATGGAAAAGTCTGAAATCCTGAGTCATTACAGTGCAATAGGGATTTCTTTTGTCAGACAACAAACATCATTAAATCTACAGATAACTGAAAACACCTTTTTTTATTCACACAAGACCTTTCTATTTTGGAACTTTGAAATAGCAGGACGAGCGCTCATATTGCATAAAATACTCATTTCAAATATAGCTTAAATCAGTCGAGACTTTTACCTGCTGGTTTAAAATGATGTAAGCGATTGATTTTCTCTCTTAAGGTGTGTGTTCTGCTGGCTTTAGATTTCAGTATTAGGAAAATGAAGATAAATCATTTGATAAATCATATTGCCCTAGTTACATGCAAACGAATCAATTAACATTCTAGTTGATGATTTTGACTTTAATTACGTGTTCTTTTCTCTTTAATTTTCCCAGTGACATATGAACAATAATTAACATCGTCGAAGAGCTGGCCCTGGCTTTTTGAAAATTTAGTAAAATGTTAAGCTGCCATGATTAGAGAGCTTATCCAGATAGAGAGGTTCAGTGTTGTGATCAGACAGTAGGATTTTCTCTCAAAATCCCTGCTCTGGAATCATATTACTCACTTCACGTCTTCACATTAGATCATAACTTTTGACGTAAGCTGTCAGTGTTTGGTCTGTGTTTCATCTCCTGATAGGCAGGATGTTTTGACATGTGATTTTCTGTCTGTAAATTGATATTCAAAAAAGGGCTTTGAGCGTTTCGGTATTTAACCTTCCACGTCTGCAACAGTACGTTAAAAGCATGTTTTGGTGTTACCCAGGGTGCCAGAGTTGAACTCTCTGCTAAAAACCTCAAGGTAATGGACCAGATGCCTCCGTCAGCCCCAAGGTACATTTTCACTTCACCTCTGCCTTCAAGCGATGGCTGAATTTGTGTTTCTTAAATAATGGGCTTCGTTAATCGCTTCTTCTCTTCAACAGGCTCTTCAAGCTGTGTCTGCCCCCATCAGACGGAGAGCTCTAACAGGGCGCCATCATCGGGGGGCTAAATGTGGACCAGGAAATAGTCATGCCGCTTACCTTCCGAAAGACACTGCTGATGGACAGACCCTTGCCCACCAGTGCTAAAGTTACACAGGGATCATTCCATTTTGGAAACCACTAGAGTCTTCAATGCAACATCCCCTTAATCAACTCTCTACTGACGGATAACGCTAGCCAGGGAGGGCAGCTTCTGAGACTGGTCAGGTGCTGGATATGGTGGGAAGTCACAGAGATGAAAATGATACTGGGCGGGTTTTCTGTGGATCGTCGAGATGCAAAATTTAAGTGGAAAAAACATCAGAAGGAGATTTCTGTGTACACCTGAGCTATACATATTAACTGGATTAACCAACCTACCTGCTGATTGTTGTCTAAGATGCAGAAGGTGTCCATCTCGTCTCGGGCAGCAACTGTCCCCTCTGTCAGGTCTCCCAAGGCTCCATGTTTGGACCCAAAGAGATGTAGAACGCACTGACATTTTGATTTTGGGCTTGGTAGATGCAAGGCGTCAAAGTTAGACAGTGCGATGGCAGTGGGGCTGGATGTCGGGGGGCTGCTCTTACTTCAGCCCGTTGCATGTGGTTACTGTGCAATTACTGTAGGTCTAGTGTGAGTACTGTATTACTACACTATATGAAGGATAGTTATTTATTGTGTCTGGAAGGAGCATTTTTATCCCTTACTTCTGCTATATCAGGTGTTAAAGAGTCTAAAAGCATTCCAGTCTACATATTGAACAGTATTTAAAGGACCAATGGCATGGGATTTTTAACCATAACTGCTTGTGTATTTCTATTTATGTGTAGGGAATTGGATTATGTCAGGACATCTTACATGAAATCTTCAGGGAGCTCAAAGGAGGGGAGAGAAGACAAAGCTAGCTGATCAGAATCAGGACAACGGATGCTAAAACAAACTACATCACGCTGTAGTTTATTTTATTTTACTTTTGGTCAAGTCAGCAAGTTGGGATATTTAATCATTGTTAAATTATTAATATATTAATAAGAATGTGCCAGAGGGATGGTTGCCGTCGGTCAACTTTGACATTTTTATTTCCATTACATGTTGGACATGTTTATTGGCTTTTAAGTTGTCATGAGTATCATCATAAAAATAAGCTCAATGATCAGTCCAGTCACATGGAAGTGTTAGCAAAAAGTACTGTAAAGAGTTACCAGAGGATGTAAACAAAGGGATCGCTTCAGGACTGAAATATAGTAACAATATTTACTGGAGATTTTTGTACGTACAAATTGTAACCATGACAGAGGAAGGGCCAGAGTCTTACAGCTGCAGAGTAATATTATGAGTCAAATTTGATTATTTTTATGGAGATAAAATAGTTGGGTTTGTTTGTTTTTTTGTGTGTCTGCTTTGGCTGCTCATCTGAGGAGAAGATGAGTTTAACCTCACTGACCACAGGAGTTTGACTACCGTTTGACAAGCATTTCTGTCTCTGACATGCTGCCCTCATAATGCTGATTATAAATCTTTATTTTTATGAATTCAATGTCACTGAAAAACAGCAAGTGACACTAACAATTTTTATCTCAGCTGGCAAATAAGATGTATTGGATAGCTGTATTTTTCTCTTGGTTCCATGTCTACTTTGCAATTCATTTGATTGTTTATTGCTTAACTAACTTGTGTATTGGCAGATTAATTTAGCTAATGACTGCAGCATGTCAGTGTACCTGGACAAATGTATAGGTCACTGATTACGCATTTATTTACATTATTCTAACGTTTCACTGTTGTATATACTTTATTTGCAATTTAATGTTGCTTGAAAATAACTGTACAAAGGATCTTTGTGGAATCTTTCTAAAATTATCATTGTAAATGCAATCCTAACAGGCTAGTAAATAAAATGTTCACAGCACAGCTAGTGTTTGGTGCTGATGCAGCAACATTATGATATTTCATTCCTACACACAGATGAAATAGAGGTAACCTTATCTTTTATCGTCCTCATTCCTGATAAGGGTTTAATATCAGTGCTGGAGAACGATCACTGTAACAGTGTTAGATTTTGGTTGTTTTTTTTCCCCACACTAAAAATGGTCTTTTTCCCTCTGTGCTGATAGTAATCAAACAAAAAGTCTAATGTAAATGTAATATAATAATAAATTACACGTATGACGGGAAAAGGATTACCGAAAATGCAGCAAAAATTGCTAAATATTTCTTAAAAAAAGAACCAAAAATGTTATCAAATAAGCCAAAAGTTAGAAAGAAATAGGAAATTAGAAAGCCCAAATGCCCCAAAATATCACATATCAGCATGGAATGACCCGAAAGTCGGCGAGAGACAAGTAGGCAGGTACATGAAAACATCCCAAAAGTGTAGTGCTGAGAACAAATCAAGTTTATTTACTGTATTTCTTAAACAATTCACAAATAAAGTTATGATGCTGCCATGCTAGCTCAGGGAAAAACTTCATCCAGAAGTCTTCGTGTTCGTAGCAAACTAACGTTTTTACTATGTTGTATCTCACATGAGATTTTCCATACCTAAATGGATGTTAGATTTAGCCTCGTTGAAGAACTTGCCTTCATGTGAATGTCTTAAGAATGGGGGACTGAGAGGGGCCGTCCATCACGCAACGAACCTGAAGTAGACTCTGGCCTCTGCACCCAGGTGCTTTTTTATCTTTCACCAGAATCTCTCGGTCGGTGCAGCAGGTCTGCAAGAAGCTGTCCTGATATAACAGACAAATCAAAATCACCCACAACCAGGCGCCCAACCTCCCAGTCTTTTCATCTCACTCCCACGTTGCTACTGACTGAGACCTCCTGTGTGGAGATGCAGCTGATGGTTGCAGGCGAAAGTCTGAATTTACTTTTTTTAAAAATCTTTTTACACGATACCGGGCCTCTTTTTGCTCAAAAGTAAGGGAGGTTTAAAAAAAAATATATATATAAAACTGAGGAACACGTTTCTCCTCACCAGGAGGGGGGATGCGCATGAATATTCCATGAGGCTGCATCTGGGCGGTGAGGCGCAGCTGCTCCCGGGCGGAGGAGCACAAACTTCCCTCCCCAAACGGAGTGACTCTTATTTCTCCGGGATACGGACGAATTGGCTTCACGTAACGCGCCGTGAGTCCTCGTTCTCGGCAATTGCATTCCTGCCGGGTTACGTGATTACACCGGGAAGTGCGATTCCGGCGTGCCGGCCGACCGGAAGGAGGGATAACGGTGATTTCCGCAGCTGTCTTTCCGAGCGGTACCGACACCGACCGCATTCGCGAGCGGGCGCCGCGCTCGCACACCCCTCGGCACCAGTGATGCATCCCTGCGGCGACGGCACGGACAGCTCCCCGGTAGAGTCGCCTCCGCTCTAGAATGGTGCAGAAATCTCTCAACGGCGGGGTTTACCCGACTCAAGCCGGAGAGAGGAAGCACAAGGTAGGCTTCGTGGGCTTAGACCCGGGGGCTCCGGAGTCCAGCAGGGATGGGGCGCTGCTCATTGCTGGCTCGGAGACCAAGAGGAGCAGCATCCTCTGCAGATCGCGATCCAGCATCTCCGCCGGGAGACCCAGACCCACCAAGAAGAAGGCCAGCTACAGGAAACTGCAGAATTTTCTCTATAATGCGCTGGAGAGACCCCGGGGCTGGGCGTTCGTCTACCACGCTTATGTGTAAGTCTTGTCTCGACGTGTTGATCTTCATCACGGCCTCTGAACGTCTCTTCATTAGTCTTTCAAATGAGTGGATCTTAAAATGGGTTAACAGTCTGGGGGAAGGGTCGTGGTTCACCTGCTCAAGTCCTGCCACAACTCCGGACTCATTCATTGCGACATTTGTCTGCCAACCCCGTGTCAGTCCTACGCAGGGCTCTACCGACCGGAGAGAGCAGAGTGGCGCGGTTGCTGCTGTTTCAGCACCGAGCTGGGCGGATAGCTCCGCCGCAGGCCGTGTGCGCACCGTCATGTTCGCACGGTACCCGGCGGGCCGACGGACAGGATCGCCGCCGTTATCTGGCCTGCCTCATGTGTGCCGGTGGTGCCATCGCAAGAGTTGTGTGACCTTTGGACCCTCACCTGGAGTCAAGACGTGCCGTCCTGTCAGGGAGGATTTACTGCTTAATTTACATTGTTAAACAAATTTTGTGGAAACGTTTAAAACCATTTGTGTAGGCTCAGCTCAAACTGGGGCTGGGCCCACCTCCAGAACTATTCATTGATTCATTTCAACGATTTGCCCCTTCTCAACAAAGGACCCCTAAACGCGGTGATGTTTTCGTAAGAGATTATTCACAAAATGATAGCCAAGGATAACCAAAGAGACCTCTAGTAATCTCTGAGAAATTAGCTTGAAATGAAAAAGCCCATTTCAAATTAAAAGAATAGCAAGGATTTCAATGATTATGGAGGAGAGTTAGACAGAGGAGGTTTATTTTCTGTGGTGACCCCTGAAGAGAGTAGCCAAATACAAAAGAAAAATAAGCTGATCATTTGGAATAAGGAACTTACTTCTCTCTTGCCTTCGAAGTATTTTTGTTATTACATTTTTGTTATTTCTTTTTTCAATCAATTTTGTTCGTACGTTTGAAAAAAGAATCTAAGTCAATTGTTTGGTCACCGAATGATCGAATATTATCTGAAGATTTTAGGAGTTTTTCCACAGAACAAGAAATTCCTCAAGACTTACCTTGTGGCACAAATCTGTCACTTTTATATTGTAGGTCAGGGTCTGAAAACTTTCAGAACCTCGTTTTGGTTAAGTTAAAGTCTGATTAACACAACTTCTTTGTAAGACAAGAATTGCAGCACGGAACTGTCCAATGCGATTTTAGACAGAGTTTAGGTTTAGTTAAGATCCCAATTTTTTTTTGTTGTATTTTGCAGTTGATTTAAGTTCCCAGAGATTTACTGAATCCTAGCTTCCCTCAATCATCTGAATCTTGGCACTTGAGTGATCATTGGAGTTTTTATATGAACAAGTTGCCCAACCAATGGTTCAATTAACTACATAAAATGTGCTCAGGCATGTAAAATAATGTTTCAGACACGAACTTGTTAAATGGGTCCCAAACATAAATAGGACTCATAATTCCACTTTTATTTGTCAGGTACTTTGTCAAGGATGATTTTTATCCAATAGTCATTTCTTGCCCATTTTTAATAGCAATTTCAGGCTACTTTGCGAATGGCATCTGTGATTTAAAAGAAATAACCATGCCTATGTGCTCACGTAGAAATGCAGCCTCCGGGGAGCATAAGCCAGTGTCTTTCCTAGCCGGTCCCAAGGCCAGATAATGCAGAGGGCTGCTCCAGGTTGGACTTTTGCCAAAAAAAACAACCCTGCGAATGAACCTGTGACTTCCATATCAGTTCGGTCTGGGTTAACGACAGTTATTGGTGCCTAAAACCTACAGGGTACCAGTTGAAATTGGGTTACTGTGGGTCGAAGGTAAGGTGGAAGGCGTGTTCGGAAGCAGAGAGCGTGGATGAAAGACAGTAGTCAGGGGGTGAGAGTGGGGACTTTGAATATTGGGACGATGGCAGGAAAAGCGAGACAGTTGGTTGTCATGATGCAGAGTGCGAAGGTGAATAAACTGTCCGGAAGACGAGGTGGACAGGTAGTAAGGCTAGAAGACTAGGTGCAGGTTTTAAGTTGTACTATTATGGTACTGATAGGAAGAGAAATGGAGTAGGCATTATCTTGAAGGAGGACTTTGTTAGGAATGTTCTGGAGGTGAAAAGAGTGTCAGATAGACTTATGAGTCTGAAGCTGGAAATTGAAGGTGTATGGTGGTAGAATTTACAAAATCATGGAAATGGTTGGAGTGAATACTTTTTTCCAGCAGAGGCAGGAGCAAAGGATAACTTACAAGAGTGGCGATAGGAGTAATCTGAAGGAGATGAGTGACTTCAAAGTAGTGGCAGATGAGAGTGTAGCCAGACAGCATATGATGTATCTGGTGATAAGAAAGATGAAGAGGACAAAGGCAAAGCAGAAGACAAAGTGGTGGAAGCTGAAAAGGGAGGAGTTTTGTATGGTTTTCAGGGAGGGGTTGAGAAAGGGGTGGCGCAGTCGATAGCACTTCAGCCTCACACCACGAAGGGCCCTGGTTCGATTCTGACATTGACCTTTCTGTGTGGAGTTTGCATGTTCTCCCTGTTTCATCCCAGAGTCCAAAAACATGCAGCAGGTTGTTTGTTTGTAAGTATGTGTGGCCCTACGATTGACTGGCGACCAGTCCAGGATGTACCCCGCCTCTCACCCGACTGCATCCACAGCCTCTCCCGCAACCCTAAGTAGGATAAGCGGCAGATGATGGAACCTTCAGACCTTGAGAAAGGCTTCTGGGTGCAGCTAATGTGATCAGGGAGACAGGGAGGAGAGTACTTGGTTTGTGGAAGGACAGTGGGTAAGGAGACTTGGGGGTGGAACGAGGAAGTACAGGAGTATATAAAGAGAACGAGGTTAGCAAAGAAGTGGAAAGTTAGTTGGTCCTCATGATATTGCCTGCGAAGGTATAGAAGTATCTTAGAGAAGCAGCAGTAGTTTCTGGTTTATTCAACAAGATCTTAGTAAGTGAGGATGCTGAGGACTAGGGAAGAAGTTTGATGGTGCCCATTTTTGAGACTAAGGGTGATGAGCAGAATTGCAGTAACTATAGAGGAATAAAGTTTGTTGAAACAAGAGAAGGGAAGTCAGCATTTGTGAGCAACAGTAAGGTTTGTACTATATATGTATTGATTGCCTTAAGAATGTTGTGTAGTACAGAGAAGGTCAGAGGGAGCTACATCTCTTCTGGGAAGGCTGTCCACAAGGTTCAGGAGTGTGTTTATGGGAATTTTTGACCATTCTTCCGGAAGCGCATTTGTGAGGTCACACGCTGATGTTGGACAAGAAGGCCTGGCTCTCAGTCTCCGCTCTAATTCATCCCAAAGGTGTCCTATCGGGTTGAGGTCAGGACTCTGTGTAGGCCAGTCAAATTCATCCACACTAGACTCTGTCATCCATGTCTTTATGGACCTCACTTTGTGCACAGTCATGTTGGAAAAGGAAGGGGCCAGCTCATAACTGTTCCCACATGGAATTGTCTGAAAATGTCCAAATGCTGATGCTTGGTATCGCTTCAGCATACCATGACATTTTGGACAATTCCATGCTCCCAACTTAGTGGGAACAGTTTGGAGCTGGCCCCCTCCTTTTCCAACATGACCATATAGTGTATGTCAGACTGAAAGGACATGTGTGCGAACCGCTACAGTGGTGAAGTGTGCTGTGGGTGTGACCGAGAAGTTCAAGGTAGAGGTGGGACTACATCAGGGGTCAGCCCTGAGCCCCTTCTTGTTTGCAATGGTGATGGACAGGCTGACAGATGAGGTTAGTAAGGACCATGATGTTTGCAGATGACATTGACACAGAGCAAGAAGAGAATGTCAAAAGATGGAAGAGGAATGAAGGTTAGTCACAGCAAGACAGAATGTGTGTGAATGATAGGGACTCAAGTGGAGCGGTGATGCTGCAGGGAGTCAAAATACAAAGGTGGAGGATTTTGAGTACTTAGGATCAACAGTCCAGACCAATGGAGAGTGTGGAAAAGAGATTGAGATACAGGTTCAAGCAGGTAGGAACAGCTGGAGAAAAGTGTCAGAGGTAATGAGGACACAGATAATATTGGGTTAGATGGATGACCTCGATTCACTGTGGCAACCCCTGAAGGGAAAAGCCAAAAGGAGAAGATGGTCTTATGAAGTAGCGATTACCAAATTATTAAATGAATAAATAAAAACAGCAAAATATCACTACTTTTGTGATGCATATCACTAGATTGACTGTAAAATCATGTCTCAGTTTTAGAAATAACACCACCCTCTATTATGATATTTGACACACATCAATGTGCTGCCCAACATGATATGATCCTTGTGTGCTGACACTTCAAGGCTCTGGTAAAGTATTGTAGCCGAGATCAGCTTCGTAAACTCATTTGTTTACTATAATAAGCTTTGTTCTGCAGAATAGGCTGGTACAGGGTGGTTGGTGTGTTCACCCCTGTCTAATTCGGTGAACCTGTACGCTCGGCAGAGTGGAGCTGAAATGGCAACAGCATTAAGGAATTCACTGGCACAGCAGATCTGGTCCCTTTAGATGACTGCACGCCTTGAAGAAAGCATGTACGTTCATGTGAACACACACACACACACACACACACACACACACACACGGCCCAAGGCCACAGGCCCTCTAGCAATTTGGAGAAACATCATTGACCGTGGATGCTTTTAGACGGTCATACTCTTGTTTAATATATGAAGTGCGGCATTAGAGCGCTATCAGAAGCATATGAGCCAAACACACGAACATTATGGTCTGTGTTGCAAGAATACCTAGTGAGGAAAGGGGGCACAGTACAGGACCCTGCAGGTGATACAAAAAACTACTTCACTGAACTTAAATTCTTCAGAGACTGAGAACAGGCAGATTTGCTTTTCATCAGGTTCAATAGAAAACAGAGAACAATGACCACTCTGGCTACACAGACATCAGCAGAAAATAATGTTTTTGTTACACTTGGCCCGCTATTATAGTTAGACAAGGGTTTCCTCCTGAATGATGACAGCATTAAATTATCCCGGTAACAAATCTGATGATGAACCCTTAGCTTTCACTAGCAAAAGAGCATGCAGCCTCTGTTTATTCGAATTTTTATATATATATGAGAGGATTTAGGCGGAATCATGTCAAACGTCTTTGCCTATTCTCACAGACCAAGGGCAGAACTGCATGTGGAGCCTCCTAATTTTCTCAAATGTTTCTTGTAGATTCTGACTTGTTCCTGTTATGGTGAAAAAATGAAAATGATTGTTGCTTTGTGATAGGTAAACTACGAACATTATGAAGAACCTGAAAACAGGATTTTGAAGTGGCCAATCTAAAGAATAAAAAAAAACAGCATCCACAGACAGAGGACTAGGAAAAAGGAGTGAAAACTTTAGGCTTTTTACACTCCAACTGATATCTGCGCCAAACATTTTGTTACAAATGAGAAAAATAACATTGTCTTGATATGTGTGTAAACAATGGCAATTGAACAGGAAATTTCTCATGTTTTGTGTGTTCTCATTATTTTTTCCCCATATTGCTCAGCTATAGTTTAGCACTGATATAGTAAAAGGAAATCGTGTTACCATCTCTGTTGACAATCAGACAGAACCACCCTAGATCAGATCTCAGTGTCACAACACTCAGGATTCCTGCTAAGGACTGATGTATCAATGCGATGGTAGTCAGTAGAACTGAAACGCAGCTCTAGAGTCTGATATTTGCCTCCTCAAGGGAGCAACCGATGTGCAGGAAGCACCATCTCTAAGAATTAAAATGTGCCACACCAAACTGGAACAAAGGATGACACCAAAAATAAGCTGAGATTATGATCAGCCAGTGAAAACAAATTAAATGGTCTGTTAGATTTTTCATAGACAGTTCAGTGAGACAGAGAGAGGGTTTTTCACAATTTTGCTGAGTTGGTGTAGCGAGGTCAGAAGACGAGGACAGCAGCAGACAGATGTTCACTGCCAAGACCTGATAGAGTGTCTGTTTCTCTGAGGTGGAGGATGAGCATGGACACTATGTTGTTAAATGGAACAGCCAGAATCAGATTACACAGATTGTTTGCTCTTTGTGTAGTTGAATTTAAATTCAAAAGTGTGGATGCCACTTGCATTAGCGAAATAGGACCGGTCTGCTTCAAGTGCATGTGTAAGTTTTATTTTCAGAAGATGACTCCGTTTTTAAACCCAGACATAAAAAGGCTTAATTTAAGAAATAAGAAAATTTGATTTGACTTTGGAATTTTGGATGTCTCATATTCTCAAAATCAGAAGATTGAGAATATAAGGGAGAGGATATGACGTTAGTGAAAAATGTAACTTCTGATTCAAACACAATAGTTAGCTCAGTCTTGATCACCAACTCAAGAAAAAAAATACTGAGGGACAAAAAAACAAAGAAAAAACAAAAAAACTTGAATTACACAATAACATTTAATTTAAACAATAAATGAATGAATAAATAAATAGCCGTTAATGTGCCCCCCCCAAAAAATGCAGCCCTAACAATACTATAAAATGTTAATAGGTTGATCTCTATTTTAATTTATTTTGCCTTTAGTTCTCTACAAATCCCTATGATTTTAATTTGCCACTCATTTTTATTATCTATTCATTTACTATTTCTCTTTTATTTGTAAATGAGTAAATGTGTAATCATGCCTATTTTCCCATTATTTCCTCCATTTATTTCCTTCTGTGTTTTGTCTATTTCCATATTTCCAATTTATCTTTGTTACTAGAACCTTTTTATTTTAAAGCAAATCATTAATTTTGCTTTTTGTCATTTATAATTTGATTAAAAAAAAATGTTTGATTCATTGATCAAGGCAAAGATTTAATAGGACGCTCAAACGGCAGTAGCACTTATATTTCCACAGTTGGATTATCTACGTTTTCCTAGTTTCCTGACGTCCGTGTGCATGGGGAGGTGCTTGTCTGGTGGCAGTTAATGTCATCATCACTAGCTAAATGCTGCAGTGCTGTCTCTTTTCACAAGCAGAATTCACTCGGTGAAAATCCTTCCTTCCAGCTTTACTCTCCTCTGGTTTGTCGCAGTCTAAATTTAGCCTGATGTCTGGGGCGGCGTTGTAGTGCTGAGTGGGGCAAATCAATGTTTTCTTCTGCAGCTCAGGAAGAAATGCATACTTTTTTGCTTCCAATAACAGCCCAACTGTGTGATTGATTAGTAGAGACATTTCTATGATACCATCTGGACTTAAATGGCAACAAGTGGCTGTGTGTGTGTGTCGCTGCCTGTTGCTGTTTGTCAAGTTCAAGACTGAATGAGACTGAAAGACTTCAGACGGAATAAGCTGCTAGCTATTGCATTCAAAATGATACAGTGCAGTAATAGCCTTCGAATAGGGAAATCTTGGGCTAGGCCCTATTCGAGATCAAGAAATCTAAACCACTATCAGTAGTCTTAACATAAAAAAAAAAACTGCCTTCAAGATTAAACTAGGTCGAATTAGTCTACTGCAACACAATTTTGATCAAAACTCACATGCTTGTTGAACAGGAGGATATGACATTTGCTTATTGTATTTTCTGATTCCTGATTCAGTAAGCCAATTAACCAAAATGGTTAGAACAGTCACAATGTTTATTAAGTTGCTGATACATTCTCAGTTTTGCATTTTTGGACTTCGATGTAATTTTGTGGATTCTTTTTCATCGACCAGTGACCATTATTGGCTGTTTTAATTTATATACGGTTGCTTATATTTGATGTTTTCAAACTCTGTGCCCAATTCACATAGAAAAAGGGTCTACTTTTATCCAAGTGCAGTATTTTTCTCTAAAATCCATACATAAGCCCCAAAAAGTCTACCGTAAAACATGTTCAAAGTGGTGAACCTAAACTGAATTACCCAATGATATCACATACTTCAGGTAAAGACATTTTCCTTTTGTGTTGGTTCCCCCTGAATAACCCAGTTACATGACTGTTTACTTATCAGCAAGAAGCTGCTTTGCAAAAAAAAAAAAAAAAGAATTAAAAATAATCGTTGCAGAACAGTACCAGCAGACATATAACTGACTACTTACTAAACATAAATAGAACATTCTGCTGCGAAAGCATCCGTTACTGCTTTCAGAAGTTAGCTGAGACCAGTAACACAGAAAGGAGCCTGGTGCATCTAAAACCCGACAACACTTATCCCCAGGGCTAAGATTAGAGGTCCCAAAAAACTGAACACCCAGACACAAAATCACAAAAAAAAGTGTTGTATGCTAAAGTTCAATGACGATAATGATGACCTCCATATTGGTGGGACAAAAAACCTCTACACAGATGGCCCCACAAAGTTGAGCCACCTCTTCAGGTCAGGATTTCATGGTCCACCTACACCATAAGGACAAGGGCCACTTCTTTGAGGACAGCAGTGTCTACATTCTTGCCAGACAAGGCAGATTGTTTGAGAGGTGTGTCAAAGAGGGAGACCTTCACTGAACAGGAAGAACTCTCACTTATATACAATGCAGTGCTGAACCTGTCTCAAGACAGATCATCGCACACATGCCCACAGAGCGAACAATGAAAGGCTTCTTTGCAGAACGCTTCAATTCTAAAGTTCGATCTGAAGAAAGCCTCTTGGACGAGAGGTGAAACGTCTCCAAGGGAAGAAAATCAAGTTCAGTTGCCACTAGAACGATTTTGACAAGAATTATCCATGACCTCGATGACTGAGAACGTCCACAGTAATGGAACTGTTGTTTTAAACCAGGGGTTGCCTTATACGTTAAGGGTAATGTTGGTAGATTGGATGCCATTCAAAGTCTGTCATCCATCCTCCCTATGACACTTGCCAGCTGATTGAAATACAGTAGTCCCTCGCTATACAGCAGTTCAGGTCCATGTTCTCACTGTATCACGGTACAATTTTGTATTGCAGATTTTCGCTATACTATGGCTTTTTGAGGTAAAAATGTATTGCTACGTCCGAGCGGACTTGGTCAAGTATGATGAGTTGGTGGTTTAAAAACCTTTTTATTAGAGCTGTTTGGATTTAAAAAAACCAAAACAAAACAAAAAAAAACGCACAACAGCAGCTCAAGTTAAACTCCACTCCTCTTGTACTCGCATACACCACACCCCCTCGCTTTCTAATCCAAACACATTCACAGACAGTTGGAAAATCAAATAACTCATTAACACATGAACATAACCCTCAACAATGCTGCAGGGCCACTACAGCATTTTTATTTATTTATTTTTTTTTCAATTACTTTTATGGTAAAACAAGTGTTCTCTGGGGTGGTGACTAACCAGAACATGATGTTTTGTACCCTGAGCTCTGATTGATATGGCAGTGTTTATAAAAGTTTGGGAAAAGTTAAGATGTTGAGAGGGTCATAAAGCTTAAATATTCATAAATGATAACGCCAAAATATGGTCGCTCCTTTCGAATTTTCATTTATCGCGCCTGATTCTGGAACGTAACCCCTTTGTTAAGCGAGGGACTACTGTAAAGGGCAGACACTCTGAGATCTTGCTTTTTTCTGACACACAAGTCACCATGCATATGCAGTCGACTATGCACAAGCAACTGCAAGTTCCAGCGAGCAAACCAGCAAGTTAGCCTTTCAAATTTTTTCTTCTAAAGAAAGACATTTAAGAGAGATCTGAATCAAGTAAGAAACCGGGAATTCACCACTTCCTTAGCGCAATGGGAGAAAGTCTTTTTTTTCCCTCATTTGCTTGATCTGTCATCTACTTTCAGACAGTTCATAAAAGCTATGGCACGGATTTCCCTCTAAAAAGCAAGATGAGGAGAAAGGTGAAGGAACTAAAAGACAGTTGTCCGGAAAGCAGCAATTTTACTCAGGGCTGCTTTCAAAAGCTACTGTCAGCAGCTACTGTCTGGACTATGCCACTGACTTCACGGAGTCACCTGCTGACTGACTTGCAAGGTAACAGTCCAAAGATGCCTTTGTGCCATAAGGGTTCATGCTTGTGATGCAAGGTGTGCAAGCATATATTGTGTTAAGTATACTTAGTAAATATAAAAATAATTATACATTCAGCATTTTAGAGTAGGTTGATCATTTTCTTATAGTCGATTGAAAAGTTGCTCACAAGGCAAAAAAGTGTGGGCACCCCATTTTAAACAATCTACACATTAGCCTTACATTGCCTATTTAGATTCCAACTCAGGTGAGTCCCCCAAATTCTTACCTTGGTTCCCTGAACCACCCACTGTTGGGATCCGGCTGCTGCTGCTGCTGCTTGACGAGTAGCAGCCGTGCTGGGGTGAACTCCAGCAGGTACTAGTCATTAAGCCTGGTCAGGCTGAAAAAAGAGGAGCCATTTTACCACACCTTCGGGGCCAGATTGTTGTGTCACACAGCCTACCTCACAGCATGCCCCTTCCTCATGGCTCCTTGCGAGTTCCTCACTCCTGGGTCCAGAGACAACCCCAACCCAGCACAGCCCTCACTACTTCAATAAATTCCATAACCCCTTATATGCTGTCATGGAATGTCCTTGCATTTAGGTTAGATCTCGTCACATATCATGACAGCACAATCTGGCCAACACCTGACCAAGTAGACACTTTGGGAGATTGCCTTCCTGCTTAGAATGGCCTACCCTTCTTCCGATCCCATTCACGCTCTTACCTTCTGTCTTGTTCCTCTGGGCCATCAGGTGGTGCTGCTGGGATCCAGCAGGTGCTAGTCATTTGGTCTCGTCGGGCTGAGAATTAGAGGAACCATTTGCTAGCCCTTCGGGGCCAGATGGTTGCGCAGCACATCCTACCTCATGTCACACCCCTCAGTTCCTTGCAAGTTTCTCACTCCTGGGTCCAGGGGTCTATGTCTCGCCGGATGCCTCCGTGAGTCCTCCCTTTGCGTTACCTTGCCTCTTCAAGTCCAGCGTTGTCCTGCCTGGATGCCAGCGCTGTCCTTCCTGGCCTCCCGGGGCCGACCTTGCCTTTCAGATTCCTTTGGCTCCAGAGACAACCCCAACCCAGCACAGCCCTCACTACTTCAAGAAATTTCTTAACACTGTATCTGCTGCCATGGAGTGTCCTTGCATTTTGGTCAGATCTCTGCGTGTATCATAGCACCCACACATATTGATGCACACATTAACATAACACTATTGAGCCCAATTGCTGTACAACAACTCAACCATTAACGTAATGAACCCTTAAGCTCAGACCAATAACCAAACCCAGCAGTTGTATACAGATACTCACCAGTTTGTTAAAAGTGAGGAAGCCTGTCATATGCGGGGTTATTTGTCTACAAGGACAGAAACCAAGTTCACCTGCCATAATAAGATTTGTCAACAATTGAATCTGATCTGGATGTCTGGTAAGATGATAATTTCTTCAAGTAAATTCTATATTTTTGGTCAGTGGATAATTTAATTTCGTCATCTTATCAGTAAAAGACATAAAATCTGAGAAGACCTTAACATTATGACAGTTTTGACTTATGATATGAATGGCAATTCATAAGCAACCATCATCTGAAAAAGATTTTATAGTTATTTATACCCATTTCTTTGTGACTGACATCTGAACAAAACCTATTCACTTTATGATTCGTCTGTGGCACAGTGGTTAGCACTTCCACCTCACAGCAAGAAGGTCCTTGGTATGATTCTAATAGGGAGGCTTTCTGTGTGGAGTTAGAAAGTTCTCTCCTTGTCTGCTTCCTCCAGGTTCTCCCATTTCACCCTGCAGTCCAAAAACATGCAGAAATCTAACTGAGATCCTAAATTGCAAATCGTTAGTTGTATGTCTCTATATGTGGCCCTGTGATTGACTGGTGACAGGTCCTGGTTGTATCCAACCCCCAGGAAAACATTTCATTCATCTTACAAATCTTTATTCATCAAATAAGTTCTACCAGTAAAAGAGACTGCTACTCATGTTTAAGTTTATCAGATTGCTTAGGCGCATGACTGGTTTACTGTTTTTTATCAATTGCAAGACACAATAGATTTGTCCCCTAGTTTTCAAACATATCAGTGCTGCTTGCTCTGTGCTCTGATTATTTTATGGATACATCAATGAAAGTGACACGAGATCTGATATATTTTACAGAGGAAGGGTATGATTGATGCTATTCAATAGAAATTACTGTTTGCCATGGCCACTCTCCAAGTACTGTAGCAAAAAATGCATCTTGAAAATCTATCATCAGTTTTATGGAATGCGATCTTAAGACCACAAAAAGGTTGAGGAATACTGAAAAGGGGGGTCTTCAGGATAGAAAGACTAGAGGTACTCCTTTGAGGTGGGACATTATGATTAGCAATATTAATTGTTTATGACACAACTGAGTCAAACTCAACTGAGAAAGGATTAAAATGCCAATATTACCGTATTGACATATTTCTCAAAATTATCTGCAGGAACATGGAAGGACTTATCTAAAGCATAGATATTTTTCCTTATTTTTATGTGTGAAAGGGTTGGAATCTCCCTGCGGAGATCTCCCTATAAGAGTAATGATACAATTTTCTGTATGCAGGAGTTTGTTCTCAAGCAGATTAAAATAAATTTGTTATCAGTGTAATAAGTTAAAATATAAGAGATCATCAAAATCCAACAAATTTGCTTCCTTGATATTTGCCTGTTTGTGGCTTATACCAGTGATTCTGTGGAGGATAAAAGAAGTTGCGAGTTGCTGTTTATGCTTGTCTTCAATCATGATTTTAGATATGTAAAGCGAGAGGCTTCATATACCACCATTGAACAGCATGATTTATGGGGTGATGCACACTTTGACCAGAAACCCTGGTTGTAAACAAATGCAATCATGTAAACCATGTTATATGCACAATGTAAATCATCAAAGTACTTTTACTGGCAATTTACAGTCTCTTGAATAAGTAGCAGCAAGATATTAAATTTTTTAGCATTTCTTTTATATTCATGGAGCATCAGCATAATTATTTGCACTGCCAAAGTCTGTTTCAGTTGGTAGAAAAGTGAAATGAACATGAATTAACAACAACTTTTTACATCTTTCATCAAATACTTCATAAAAGGTTGGAAGTTTTGACTGCATTTTCTGTCTTCTTCAGTAAGAAACAACACAAAAAATTAAAGTGAAAGTAAAAGCGTACTTTTTAAAACTATCCATCCATCCATCTTCCGCTGCTTATGCGTACTCGGGTCACGGGGGCAGGAGCCACAGCAGGGAGGCCAAGACTTCCCATTCCCCAACCACATGGTCCATCTCTTCTGGGGGGACCCAAAGCACTCCCAGGCCAGCCCAGAGACATAGTCCCACCAGCGTGTCCTGGGTCTTCCCTTTGACCTCCTCCCAGATGGACATGCCCGGAAACCTCCCCCGGGATGCGTTCAGGAGGCATCCTGACAAGATGCCCGAAGCCACCTCATCTGGCTCCTCTCTCTGCGGAGGAGCAGCAACTCTACTCCAAGTTCCTCCCCGATGGCCGAACTTCTCACCTTATCTCTAAGGGAGAGTCCGGCAACCCTGTGGAGAAAACTAATTTCGGCCAATTGTATCCACAATCTCATTCTTTCGGTCACTACCCACAGCTCGTGACCATAGATGAGGGTAGGAACGTAGATGGACTGGTAAATTGAGAGCTTCACCTTCTGACACAGCTCCCTCTTCACCACGACAGACCAGTACAGAGTCCGCATCACTGCAGACACTGCACTGATCTGCCTATCGCTCTCCCGCTCCATCCTTCCCTCACTTGTGAACAAGACCCTGAGATATCTAAACTGCTGTGGCGGACACTAAAGGGTGTGGCCTCTCATCCAGGGACTGAGGGCTTGGGGGGCATGGCTACGGAGTGTACATATACCCCGACATGATGTCTTACAGTGAGAAAATGCGATTTCACCTCGGCCACGTCGCCACCTCTTGCACAGCCGGGCCTGCCCATCATGGCCGTCCGGCTGCCGGAGTTCTGGCAGAGCGACCTGGCCGCTTGGTTTTTCCACGTAGAGAATCGTGTCAGAAGAGACGAGGTACTTTTCGGTCGTCGCGGCGCTGGACCAGCAGGCCACCAGGCGGTCCATTGAGCTATTGCGCAACCGCCTCTCCCCCCTGCCGCGTGGCATGTATGCCGCGCTGAGGAACTTGCTTGTCTGGAGCTGACAGATGAGCTGTTCCGCATACTGGAGGTTCCTCGCCGTGGTCAACCCCCTTCTAGGCATCCAGCAGCACCTCCGCAAGGCCAGTGTCCGGCGCCCCCTGATGTCCAGATGGAGGGACACAGCAGCAGTTTCGGAAGATTGCTCAGGCCTCCCGTAAAGGACTGGTTGTTGCCCGGAGTCCCTTCTGGGTGTTCGGAGTGGGTGGCTGTGGGACGGACACTAAAGGGTGTGGCCTCTCACCCGGGGACTGAGGGCTTGGGGGCATGGTTA